>CAIGRO010022930.1:0-11840 GCA_903798355.1 Fraxinus baroniana
AGACGAATCTTTAGTTTCCTTTCATGATTCAAACTCTTTTGGAAACCAAATTGGACGGGATTTTGACCTATTTTCTGGCTATCATAAATAGAGAACGAGGGATACACATAAAAAAAATCTCTTGTACATCTTCATATACAAAATTCATCAAATTCATCAAGAACAAGAGGCTAATTGCTATATTTTGAGAGAGGGGTTCAAGCCATAGCAAGGAATTGAAAGTCAATTACAACAAGATTTTGAAGAATTCAACCCTGGAATTGAAGATCAACATCTTTTGATTTATTTCATGATCTGGGTGATATTTTTAGTAATTTATATATTAACATGCTAGGTTAGTTCTGTTTTTGTATTGGATGAAGATGAAACCTATTTGTTTATTTGATTTAATTCAAGACTAGTAGTTTAGTTTATTTCTTACATTTCTTGATTAATTTTTCATGCCCATTACATTATTTAATTAATTGGCCACCAATTTGATAATTAGTTGTTTGTTGTAGTGTTAGGAGACTCATAATAAGTTTAGAACAAGCACATTTGAATTTGTACCATGAAGTACACAAACCGAGGTTGGTGTTCATGCAATTTCTAGGTAGAATACGACCCATTTGACATTGCCATTGATTCCAGAATACCTCAAAACCCTTGGAGGGACCTCCACTACAACCAATATTGCTGGAAATTTTACATTGGGATTCGAGACAAACGGCACAAATAACGAGGCAACAAAATCGGCAACTTCTGGGTAGAATCTTGAGATGGGGACATCTCCAATGATCTTAGAACATTCAAAAACCTCTGGAATAAAAAATTTGGCTCCTAATTTGGTTGTTTGTGAAGCATTGGGAAGCGTACCAATAACGAAACAACTCATTCTACTGTTTCTAGACATTTTTTTGGCCTCGAGAAATGTTCTAGTGGTGCTAGAGAATGGAAAGATCCCGGGGCTATTCATGTAGTTCCTAATAAGCCTCAGGTTGCGTGTACCACTAACGCACTTGTTCATCCACCATGCAGGCAATCCCAACCAGTACCACGAGGTAATAAAATTACTCCTGCTGCACCTACTGGTCCAAAGTCTTATGCTGCTGTAGTTGGTAATGTGTCAGTTATCTCTCAGGCGGAGAGAAGTTAGAAGAAGTCTTTTACTCATGTCCTTAGAGCACTGCAGGAGTTAGCTTATCACAGGTTTGTATTTAAGGAGTCCTTAATCGATCACGGTGATCCTGCAATCCTATTTATAGAGGCAAGCGAGAATATTCTAGCTGAGCCATTCAAATTTGTGCACTGCAGACAATCTATGGTTAAGGTACATGATAGTTTTTCGTGTTTTGGTTTTTGCAGTAATTACACTATTGGCTTGATTAATGTCACACACATTTTGATTCATTTAGAGTACGAGGATGATTACGCAACTTTATTCCTCAAACCCACATGGTACATTGATGGTTCCCCCATGAGAGTTTTTAAATAGACTCCGAGTTTTATGGCAAACTGTCTGGTATGACAATAAGTCAGAATTTTGTTATAGATGTAGATATTTTGGGTACACAGATGATCATTGTACGCTTGGTGCACGGCCAGTACCGCCTCTTCCTTCCTATGTTGTTGAGCCTATTCCTCACCCTACTATCTCGATTAAGGACAAGGGTAGGGGAAAGGTAACTAAGGTTGAGCCACGTTAGAGATGGATCCCAATTCGTAGGGATTAGAGAAGATAGCAAGCTGCCAGCACTTCAAGTGCCCATGTTCCTCGAATTGTTCCAACTATAGTGAGTGGTGCCCCTTTTGTTCCAAGTGTTATACTTACTCAGAGTCAGATAGTTGCCCCTTAGGTACTTTCTATAGTCAGTACCGCTCCACTAGATATCAGTTTAGTTGCTCATCACATTAGTATTATTCAGGTTCATGCTCAGAGTTCTGTGAATCTACCCTTGAGCACTTCCCACTCAGTTGGTTACTACAACAATTGCTCATCCAATAGTTTAATCAATTGCTCATTCAGTGGTTCAGTCAATTGTCCCAACCAGTATTATTCATTCAACCATCATTACACCAGCTTTGATTCCATCATAGGCTGTCATTTATGTATCTAGTGCTTACACTGATCCTTTGGCTCACAACTTGATTCAGTGACCACATATACCAATTGATAAGAAGATATAGATACAGTGGTCAGACATCTACACCTGGCAGCACTCTTGTCTCCATTAGTCATCCCGTTTGTTAGCAGAACGTTGAGGCATCTATCTCATCTTTACAATCTAAGAAGTCAGATACGGGAGGTACATCATAGATTGAGGCTCACTAGCAGGGCATGTTCTGTAGGTCTTTTGCTGAGGATTTGGTTAGTATGGCTGGAAAGACAGAGGATTATGGTTTCATCTGGGTTACAAGAAAGAAACACCCACGGGTTATAGATACTCCACATCCTAGCAGGAGGATCACTAAGAGTCGGTCACATGATATGGACAACCCTTGGTTAGTTTGGGAGACTTGAATGTCATTACACATGACGGTGAGCGCACTGATCATAATACTCATGATTGAGGCACTGCTACTTTCTTTGATATGATGTTAGACTATGGTTTGGAGGACATTGGTTTCCTTGGAAATCGGTATACTTGGACCAATGGTCGGATCAGGAAGAAACTGGATAGGGCACTCATTAATTCTACAGTTGCAGCATTCTGTCGACAACTTACAGTGAGGTACTTGAATCAGACTTCATCTGTTCATTCGTCTTTACTACTTTAGTGGGTTTTTTTATGATAATTTGGGGCCTAGAACTTTCAGATCCCTCAACGTGTGGACTAAGCATCATGACTTTTTAGCTTTTGTCTATAAAAAATGGCCACTTCCTACTTATCTTACGGGGATGACTACTCTCTGGGAGAAGTTCTTCAGGTTGAAATAGGGACTGCGATGTTGACATGTGTTTGGTAATGTTTTCCAGTGGGTGAGGGATGTTGAGGATATGTTTGATGAGGTAGAGATAGTATATGATAGAGACCCTATACCAGAGCATCGCGACTTACTACATCATGTTCAGGCAATTCAAAAGGCCAGTTCATGTTGGGTATGTGAGGAAGATCTCAATACTCGATACTTTCATGCGATGGTTCAGAGATGCCATAGCAGGTCGCGTATTAGGTCCATTAAGACATAGACACGAAAAGTCTTAGCTACTCCTAGTGACATTCAGACTTCAGCTATTACATTCAACCAGGATCTTCTATCTTCTCATTCGCAACCTTTGGACCTCATTCATTCTGATATCATCCCCAAGCTTTAGATGGTGGATGATAATTTGGCACTAAACTATACCCCTTTGATTCAGGATGTACGTGAGGCAATTTTCAGCATAGATGCTGACAATGTTGTTGGCCCGGATGGGTTCTTATCCCTTTCTTCTAGCATTGATTGGACATTATTCAGGACAACGTATATAAGAAAGTCTTGGATTTCTTTGACAGCGACTATCTTCCACGGAGTTTTGCTGCTACAATATTGTGTTGCTACCTAAGAGAAACAGTGCTTGTAGATGGACTGACTTTAGACCCATCAGTTTATGCACAATGTTTAATAAGCTTATTACTAAGCTTTTGAACAGTCAGTTGAGTACACTGCTACTAAGAATGATCTATCTTCTACGGAGTGGATTTATCCTTAGCTGCCTGATTAGAGATAATGTATTAATAGCTCAAGAGCTTCTCTATGCTTTGGATACTAAAGTGCAAGGAGGTAACACTATGCTGAAGCTAGACATGACTAAAGCATACGTTCGGATGGACTGGGGCTTCATTTATTATGTATTGGGCATTTGGATTTGATCAGATCTAGTTCCATATGATCATACGGTGAATCTCAGAATGTCATTTTTCTGTACTCCTAAATGGCCACCCATGTGATTTTTCTGGTTAGTTGGTGAATAAGGACAAGAGCGGACCTATTTTACCCAGACGAACATCTATTAGTCAGATCAGAGGACATGAGATTTTGACTGAATTTCGACACCGATGGCAGCCTTTCACTTATCTGGGAGTTCCCTTATTTAAGATGATTAAGAGGAGCTTCATTTATGATAACTTTATCCAAAAGATCAGGGACATGATCTCAGGTTAAATCTTGTGACTATTGTCACTTGGAGGCGGTATTAATTTACTGAGGTTAGTGCTTTCTTCCATACCATTACATCTTCAGATTATGCAGCCCCCAAGGCTGTCCTAAAAAAAATTGAGAGCATCTTTACGAGATTCTTGGGGGATTCCAAGGAACGGGTGCGACAGTTACATTGGCAGAGTCGAAAGGAGTTTTAGCTTTCTACTGATGAAGGTGGTTTAGGCTTCAGGAGATTTCAGGATATGGTAGACACATTTTCCATGACCTCTAGTGGTTGTTCCATTCTCAGATATCACTTTGGGCCCAGTTTTTACTAGGTAAGTATTGTACATGGATATATCTTTTACTTACAGCAATTCCCTACTCATCTTCTCCTACCTAGAAGAGGTTGAAATTAGTTTGACCTCGGAAAGAGCCACACATTGCATGTCACCTTGGAACATGTCAGATATTCTTCTGATAAGATTGCTGGATGGGCGACACCACGTTGACCTCCACATTCTCATACCGGCAGCACACATCTGCGAAGGTGCAAGATTTTTTTTATGATATTGGATGGGGTATTGGACATTTAATACAGGTTTTCCCTTCTTTTATGGCAGATCAAATAGGCGCTATATCTTTATATGCACATACCCCAGATCGCTTTTTTTAGAGGGATACATCGAATGGTAACTTGAATGTTCAGGATGCCAATATCAGGATTCATATTGTTTATTGTGAAGCTCAATTTTGCCCATCACTGTATCATTTTTTCTAATTGAGACTATGGAAGGAACCTCATTTTAGTAGATGTGGTTATTCAGATGAAGATTAGATGTCATTTGGCTTAAAGCTGCTAGTGTTGTTCCGAGATCGAGACTATCAATCATATTTTCACCGACAGTAACATCTCCGATCAGGTAAGGCAAAATTTTGGAACATTTTTCAGATATATATGAGTTCAAGATAGGGAATTAGATAGAGGTTCCAGTGATGGAGATATTCTGGACATTGTGTTCGCTGTGGATACATTCATACTGTCATTCTTCTACTAGTATTTTAGTTTCTATGGATCGAGAGGAGTGATATGAGCATAAAGATATCCGTATTGTGGCCAGATGTATCATATGGAGGGTCTATCGAATGATTTTTTTCTTCATATGGGAAGATTGTTTCGAGCTATGCATTGGAGATGGGATCTGATACTTGCATCCATCTTTGGTATTTCTTTGATTCTCCCTCTCCATCTCCTATTGTTCTAGTTTGATGGCGCACTCCACCAGTTGGATCTGTCAAGATCAATACTAATGGATATGTCAAGATGATATTGCAACCGAGGGAGGCATCATTAGGGATCACGTAAGATACTATATCAGGGTTTTTTCAACTTTTATGGACTGTACATGATATTAGAGGCATAGCTCAGGTCTATTCTTGATGGGATTCTACTATCTAAAGGACTCGATCTTTTAGACATCTCGATTGAGTAAGATTCTATAGTGGCTATTCATGGCATCACTGGAGGATGAAGATCATGGGCTATTGAGGGCATACTCCAACAGATTACAGAGATTATATCGTTCGACAGAGATAGAAGTTTCCACATCCTGAGAGGAGAATCAGATTATAGATGATTTTGCTACAGAGGGTTGGGATCATCGACGATATTAGATATATGAAGCAGTAGACCTACTACAGCATATTAAGGCACTGGTACAGATTGATAGACATTGATTACCTAACATTAGACTATGATTTTTTATTTTTATTCTTTCTTTTGTATTTACTTGCATTAGATTTTATTGTAAGGGAAGTAGTAATTTTTTTTTTTTTAATAGCTTTACATTTATCCATTGTTATTTATTTTCTTTACAAGGAAAGTAGTATTTCCTCAAATTACTATTTTCATTATTTACTCGTGTAACCACGGTATTCCTCTGCTACAAGTAAGGACATGTTAATAAAATCTCGGAGTTGCCTTTTAACCAGAAATAAATAAAGAAATATACATTCTAATTATTAGTAATATTTATATTAAAAAATCACAAAAAATCACACTTGTTTTCATTTGTGAAATAGAAGTTAGAAATAGTAAATTAAGTATTAAATGCAGTCTTTATGGGAATGATAATTTGAACTCAAAGATTCATTATATTACTTATTACGATATCGTACACTTGCGTTTGAAAAGAAGGCAATAAGTTTTTGGTACTGTTACTGGGGACTATTTATATTTAATCTTAGTTTTTTTGTTTTGACTTTTATTTGATTAGTTTATTTTTCCTATTTATAGATAAGAAGATGTTAGTTGTATGCTCGATTCTTAAGCCAAAGATCTTGAACCGTTTGATCTAGAAATAGAAATACCTTCAGACGAAGACTCGAAGATCATAAACAAAAATAGAAGCATCAGATGATCGAAGATCAAAACATTCCGATACAGTGAATAGGACAAGAAGCCGCTAGGGTAGCAGCAACAGTGCAAAATAACAGCACGAACAAGTGGAGATAGATGAAAGAGACTTACCAGTCTCAATGTCTTTTATACCCATAGTAGCGCCCGAGCACTCCAATATTGTATATCCAAATTTCTGTGTGAATAACTTTCAGATAAAGGTGAATTCGATCAACTTGACAAGCAACACTCTCCAATTCTACAGGTTAGCTTATGAAAACCTGAACACACGTCTCCTTATTCCTCAAAAATTGTCAGAATTCTCATGCTTTAGGAGTTAATGAAGATGCTATCAAGCTGCATTTATTTCCTTATACATTGAGGGATGCAGCTTTGGAGTTGTTAGATGTTGAGCCTCATGGAAGAATTAGTACATGAGAGCAACCGATTAGAAAATTCTACAACAAATTCTTCCCACCGGTAAAGTGTTGAAAACTCAAACATTCAAACAACATGATGGGGAAAGTTATCTGAGATATGTAACAGATTTAAAGAGATGATGAGAAAATGCCCGAATCATAGAATCAACAAGGTAATCAAGTGCAACACTTGTATACCGAACTTGTACCACTTTCTAAATCTCAAGTGAATTCTTCTACAAACGGATCAATCACTAGTAAATTAGTTCAGCAATGACTAGACTTGTTCGAGTTAATTGCCACTAAATATATCGAGGTATTTATGGATGACTTTTCAATTTGGAGATTCTCTTGACAACTGCTTGGAACACTATCACTAGTGTTACAACGGTGTGACGAAAGAGATCTAGTGCTTAACTAGAAGAAATTTCATTTTACAGTGAAAGAAGGTATAGTATTGGGACATTAGATCTCTTCACAGGGTATTAAGGTTGACAAAGCTAAGATACATGTGATTGAAAAATTGTAGCCACCAAATTTAGTTGTAGGGATCATAAGCTTTTTGGGACATGCAGGGTTTTATAGAAGATTCATTCAGGACTTTTCAAAGATCACAAAATCCCTTTGCAGCCTACTGGAGAAGAATGTAACATCTAACTTTTCTAATAAGTGTCTAAATGCCTTTAATACTTTGAAAGAAAAGTTTACTTTTGTACCTGTTATAGTTGCACCAGATCTGGAATTACTCTTCGAGCTCATGTCTGATGCAAGTGATTATGTAGTGGGAATAGTATTAGGGCAATGCAAGGAAATGTATTGCATGTCGTATACTATGCTAGCAAAACTTTGATAGATGCTCGGATTAATTATGCAACAACTGAAAAGGAAATGCTAGCAGTTGTATTTCCCGTTGTTAAATTTCACTCTTATCTAATTGAGTCAAAGTTGATAGTCTATATAGATCATGCAGCTTTGAAGTACTTGTTTGAGAAGAATGATGCTAAACCTAAGTTAATTCGATGGGTTCTGTTACTATAAGAGTTTGACATCAAGATTCGTGATTAAAAAAAAGAACAGAAAATCAGGTAGCAGATCACTTATCGAGGTTAGAACAGACCAATGAGTCAGATGAGGTAGAGATCAATAAAATATTTTCAGATAAGTAATTATTGCAGATGGAGAAAGCATCGTAGTATGCAGACATTGTCAATTATTTAGCTAATGGCCATATAGATCTAGATTTCACTTATCAACAGAAGAAAAAGCTTCTCCATAATGCTACATTTTATTATTGGGATGATCCAAACTTGTATCGAAGAGGGGTAGATCAAATCATAGAAGGTATACACCAGAAGATGAGATGAAATCAATCTTGTCACGGGTTCATGCTTCAGCTTATGGAGAACACTTTGGCTCTACAAAAACAGTAGCGAAGGTGCTTAAATGGGGTTTCCTTTGGCCAACAATATTTAAGTATTGTCACAGCTTTTGCAAATCATGTGATAAGTATCAACAAATAGGAAACATATCAGCTCGTCACGAGATGACACTAAATAATATTTTGAAAGTGGAAATCTTTGATATATGGGGTATTAATTTGGGACCTCTTCTATCATCCTATAACAATCGACACTTCTTAGTGATAGTTGACTATGTATCAAAATGGGTAGAAGCCAAGGCCTTCCCTACCAATGATGCAAATATTGTGGTGAGTTCTAAAAAGAAGCATATATTCATCCGATATGGATCACCTAGAGCCAAGATAAATGATTGTAATGTCCCCAAAAATTTTAGAATAGAATTTAGTTATTTTACATGCCATATTTTTATTATTTTGAAAAGTTGAGGGACTAAAGTAATATATGTATTAACTTCAAATTTGGGCTAAATATTTAGATATTGTTAAAGCAACAAAAAATATATCAATATGGGGTACGTTGGATAGTTTGTAATTAATCATGTAAATTAGGCTCGAGAAAAAGTTGATTCGGATAAGCTAGTCTCAAGATATTGAAGTTCAAATGTAATTTATTTATTTATTCTAAATCAAATCAAATTTGGATGAGGGATATCCATGTGTATCTAAGGAATGGATTTGGGATAAATATTTTATTAGAATTCTATTTAAAGTCAAAAGTTGTCATCACTATCATGTATTGGGATTAGAATCACATTTTTGTTGTGATAAGTATTATGTACATATGTCATCTTATGATTTGTTTATTAAAAATTCAATTATTATCAAATTTGATAAATACGATTTTTCATCACAATTGTACCATGACTCAACCACTATATTTTTACTATAAACGGTGTTCAATTTTCCCTAATTCACCACCAAAGAATTTTACATGACAGTTTTCATACTAAGCAGCTGTAAATTTCAAGTACATTTTTTTTTTCAAAATCTCGTTTGATCAATCAATGTAAGATACTTCTGTGAAAGTGATTTGTTTACTTATACTTTTATATTTAGTAATTTATGCATGAATTGCCAGTGGACATTCGGGTTCTTTATTAAGATTAGAAATCCTACCGGAATTTAAGATGACCTACGATGGGTGTGTCGTTTGGTCACCGATATACTCCATAAGAGAAGAGTGATATGAAGTGTTATTTTATTATATATAATTGTGTATGAAAACTACACGTATCTTACTTGGTATATTTTTAAATACTCACTCTTACAAAATTTTACAAGCTAGTTCAGGTTGATTAGAACAGTGGCGGGATGGTGATGCGACTGCCAAGAGGAATTAAAGAGGTAAAACATTAAATTTATTTTTTACTTTAAATTATTAGTCAGTTTAATTTGTTCAAGACAATTATTTAAATTGTGATTATGTTTATTCAAGTTATTTTTACTTAAAGAATATTATTTTATCATTCCGCGAATATTGGATTTTTTTATAACACTCCAGTGTTTTTGAGAAATATTGGACCTTTACAACGATGGTGGGACTCACTTCCTCAATCGATTATTCAAGACAGTGCTTCACAAATATAAGGTACAACATCGAATTGCAATACCTTATCACTCTCAAACAAGTAGACAACTTCGAATAGACAGCTGAAAAGGATTTTGGATCTCACGTTGATTGCATTTCAAAAAGATTGGTCTAAAGAATTAGACAATGCTTTGTGGACTTATTGTAGCACTTACAAGATACCAATCAGAATGTCACCATATTGGATGGTGTTTGGAAAAGAATGCAACTTACCAGTGGAGTTAGAGCACAAAGCACACTGGACGCTGAAGTAGTTGAACATGGATTTAAAGTAGGCTAGGGGAACGAGAATCTTACAACTTCATGAATTGGAAGAATTCAAAAGAAAGGCATATGAAAGTGCATCCATCTATAAAGAAAGGACAAAGCAATGGCATAACAAAAACATTCAACATCGATTTTCTAGAGTGGGAGATCAAGTTCTCTTTTATAGTTCCATATTGAAACTCTTTCCATAAAAGCTAAAATCATGGTGATCCTGACCTTTAATGGTATCTTAAGTGCTTCCCTACGGTACATTTGAACTACATCATTCAACAAAGAAATTTTTTAAGATGAATGGGAAACATATCAAACATTATGTGGAGAACTTTTCCACATCTAACGAAATCCGAAAATCGCTATTCCAGAATGATAGTGGCACAAAGTTAAGCTAATGACTTTAAAGAAACGCTTCTTGAGAGGCAACCCAATCTCTATCCCTTTTTTATGACTTAGTTTTCAGTTTTAGATTGTTTCTTTTATTGTTCATAACAATCTCATTGTATTTTGTAGGACAAATCTCAAGTTTAGGGGTGAAACCAACCATAGACGGGAGATTGGAAATCAAGTCATCAAGTTTAGGACTGTAAATAGAGTTCAAAGTGGAGAAAGAAGGATGGAAAAAGAGTCAAATGAGACTTAAAACCAACAAAAAACTTTTTTTCAATCGAGAGTGGGTGCTACGACGCTAGGCTTATGGTGCCTCGGTGCTTCGAAAATACTGAACTCCTTATTTCACCTGTAACGAAGCACCCCGACACCATTTCACTAGCGCTGAGGCGGCGTACCCACCAAAACCCCCCACCCCCATATCCTGTAACTAGATGCCTTGACGCCATGAGGCACAACCCCAAAAGCCCCTAAACCTTATATGAGGTGCAACGGCGCCCCATCACATGCACCACGAGCTTGCACCCCTTTTTTTCTTTTAGCAAAATCAGCCCCTATTCACAAGTCCAAATCCCAATCCCTTATTCTCTCTCTCAATAATGAAAAATATTTTCAAATATCTTCCATCCTTTTCCTAAATCCTTCACATACAATCTCAAATTGTAACACTTCAAATTTTCATAAATCTTAAAGTGTTACTAAAAATTCAATTTTCTTAGGCGGAATGATGAATAAAATTCTTTAATAACAAATATAACTTGAACATTCATACATTTAAATTAAATCATGAAAATTGTATCTTTAAAAAAATAAAACTACTCAACTAACTATTAAATAGACATGTCCTTAAACGTAAATGAAAACTAATTAATCAATTGAAAGATAGATAGCTTAATAATTTTCATTTTTCGAATCNATTTAAATTAAATCATGAAAATTGTATCTTTAAAAAAATAAAACTACTCAACTAACTATTAAATAGACATGTCCTTAAACGTAAATGAAAACTAATTAATCAATTGAAAGATAGATAGCTTAATAATTTTCATTTTTCGAATCCTCTTGGCAATCTCCATCACCAACCTACTACAGTCCCAATCGACCGAACTAACCTGTAAATTATTGTATGGGTGGACATTTAAAAATACCCAGTAAGATAAGTGCATTTCCATTGACAATTATATAACAAGGGTCTTGCTATAGGTACCTGGGGGTTAACACCCCGGGTTACCCAACCCCACTGCCCCCCTCACAATAGTGGGG
>CAIGRO010022954.1:0-11507 GCA_903798355.1 Fraxinus baroniana
TTTATGCATCTTTAGTTTTTAAAAAACTTGTGTATATGTCATGTCGGATTTGATATAATAGAAACTTGGAGTGTAAGGCAAGGTACGATTTTACGCCAATGACTGAAGTCTACTATTCTTAGAACGCCCGAATTTCACTCGAGCGTTCTTAATTTTTGACCCCACAGTAAAAATGGTCTGCGTCCGCCCCTGGGTAGGCACACAAGTGTGGAGCCACTAGCGAGGACTGAAGATAAAGAACTCCAATGATCAAAGATATGGTATATGGTCTTTTTTATTGCTTCTTTTTGTTCGGTAAAATCCCGCAATTGTACGTGATAGTTGACAAGTTATAGTTTAAGAAGTAAGATGCTTGTTCCACGAGGAATAGATCATAAGTTGAATTATATTAATTCGATGTCAAATTTTAAATATAACCAAACAAAAGAGATTTTTGTGGTGTGTTTGTATTAACTATTAATATTCATCCTCATTATTATCTACATATATGTGAAGACTGAATGAGAAAAGTGTGTTGAGATTTGTACTCCACCAATTATTCTCTTGTTTCAATTCTCGACTTATGTTATTTAGTATATTTTTGTATAAATGATAATCGATAATTCTATTTTATTCAACTATTTCCCTGAGGTATGCTAGACATTTCTAAGCATGATCCAAAATATTTCTATCTCAAATTCACAAGCGAAGTAATGCCTTCAATTGCATGATTACCTATTTGATTGCACAAGTCATAAATTATTATTATTAACGTTTAATGAGCCTTGTGTTGATGATTGCAATGTTTTAGACTTAATTTTGACCCCCCCCTAAAGCAAAATAAGCAACCTATTATCTAAATGATGATCAAGCATTCAAATAATCAATAAGCATGCAATACCAATAAATAACACAAATCAACTAAAAAAAGTATTTGAATTGAAACAGTAAACCCCAACAATAAAGCATTTAGCCAACACCTCTATGATGAAATTACAACAAAATAAATGGAAGTTCATCACTCAGAACATACAAGTGTAGGAGAAAGAAGTAGGATCAATCTCTGGTTATAGATCCAAGTTTTTAATATTCACTTTCTTGATGTAATTTGTCCTGTTAAACTTCCTAGCCTTATTCTTCACATTATGGTATACAGAATCTCGAAATTCAAGGCTCAAATTAGGTTATATCATATGCCAAATTGCTTTCCAAATCATGGACGACATCAGCTTCGCCAGTACTTATCACCATGCAATCGTATGGTATATCTTAGTTCTTCTCTGCTAGTGCCAGACAAGCCCTTGTATTCGCATGGGCTATTGCCCCCACGATTGCAAGATCTTTTACTTCGTGTGCATTTTAGTCTGACTTTTGTTCTTTGATCATCTCAAGTCTGTTATATTTGCAATTCAAGTCTTGATCTTCCAATTCATGTCCAGTTGGTCTCTAATCTTAGAATTAAGCACAAACTCCATCCTTTTAGCTCGATTTTTATTTATTTTCTCTAAAATCACTTTCGGCATCAATTTTTACCTAAAAACCCATTTACATGAGATTAAATAATAATTTCTTTAAAACACTCTAGTATATTCACATTTAACGGTCTAATTAAGTGCACAAAATCTACTTATTACTATCCTCAACAAATTTTTATCTCTATAAGAATAAAATAAAATGAAAAGATTTCATGTACCATTCTATGTTTGATAGAATAATGACCCCCTTCTGTCATATAGAAAGGAAGATGCAATACTTAATTTATCAAAAATAAAATAAAAAATGAAAGGCTAAGGAGCTTGTTGACCTCGAAAAATGTACATCCAACGTGACTAACAGTTTGCAGCTCCACGTAGATATTCTCTTGCACACTAGGATGAAATCTTTAGCCACTTTGGCCTTTTTCGGATATAGAAGAGACGACTGCGAGTACTCCAACGGTCAAGTGAGTCGACGGTGATGAAATATATAGTGAAACGTAAATCACAAGACCAATTTATGTGTTAACCAAGATATGTAGAGCAATATGTATGGTTGAATGTGTAGCGCTGCATTACCTTTAAAATGACACTAAGTGTGAGAATATATAATAGTAGAGGTAAAATGAGGATAGTTAGATGAGGAGACATGTGGTCGCATTTATTGGCCGAAGTGTCCCTTCCTACTTTTCCATCAATCAATACGTAGATGGGCAAGCGTTTAACATTTTTTGACGAGTAGATTAGTGACTTGACCTTTAGACGTCTGTTGTAGAAACATTATATCAATCAATCGTAGAATATTTTATCTTGAAAAGATCTTTGTACAAAGGATCTCTTAGAAGAGATGAGGAGAGGCGAGGTGGGTATTGCATTCCATCGAGGAAAAGGCCTATCACATTTAAATCTCTTTCTACAGCAGATGTGATACCGATTTTTATACAATTTTGATTTTTACGGGACTTCAACACGACCTACACTTTATGAAAGTGATTTTACAATAGAATTCTTCTCTTGATAAATAATATTACAACTACTTACAAGATCAAAATCCCAATAGGAAGCATATTACAACTATATTTTAGGTATGTCTTTAGCACAATTTCTCCAAACTCCAAAGGCTAGTCAATCTAAGGTTGGAAAAATTATCCCTTTCTGTTGTTTTAATATGCTTTGGTGGCTTCAATTTACCACTCGTCGATCCCCAAGAATTCTAGTAGTGCTATTTTAAAGTTTTACACAAGATCATCATATACAACCAAGGCTAGTGAGGATGAAGAATATTCTAAAGGAAAGTCAGAAATTGAAAATCTCTTTGAGCTCCTCAATAGAGCGCCAACACATTCAATTATACTGAACTCAAGATTTAATAGGTACCACTAGCACTCAATAGAGAAAAAACAGAGCAATAAAACCAAAATGTAACAGAGAAGTAACTAAGATTTTAAATTGGTGCTCTTTATGCAACATACATTTTATTGAATATAGAGCAGTAGAGATTTCCCTTTGCATGTTATTTTTCCTAATAACTTGAATTGAAGATGAATAGTATTACGATTAGCTCTAGATAAATACAAAAACCATCAAGAAAGAAAAGAAGATAATGCTATTGAAGGACATATGAAATTATAAGAAATGGAGTAGCTTATAAAAGTCACTTCGAACAACTATACCCACGACTTTTATGTAAGGTTCAACGAAATAGAAGTTTTCATTATTACATTTCCAGTATGGATGTTAAAAAACCAAAAGAGCAATCCCAGAATGGTCGACTTGCTTGCGATCTTAACCAATATCAGCATATTTTGGAAAAATAATTGCAGCAAAGAAGGATAGTTGAGCACAAATATGTAAAAAATTAGAAGACAAGGATGATAGGTTCCACCAAATAACAAGTGCAAAAATCAATGTCAAGTAGTCATTAATCCCATTTCCAAACTCTCTTACTCCATCGATGCATTTTAAATCTCTAATGAACACAATGCATTTTAAATTAACCAATCAATCATACCTCCATCCACCCACCTAAAATGCCTTCTGTTCACTTCATAACCATTTGGACTAGTTGTGGGCTATTTTCAAGAAGCCATCTCATTCTTTTTCCCTCTATTCAATACCAATTAGCATACCAATTGACGTGAGCACGGAGTCGAGTGTCAAAGTCAAGCTCGAGAAAGGATCCGTTGATTATCGAAGGAGGTCCGATGACACGGTCGAGATCAAAGCGGGTGAAATGGGCGATGTGATTGCTGGCTCAAGCTACAGTAGACGAAACGCTGATCACGATAAGCAAGGGAACAAGTTTCGTGTTGGGCTCGGGAGGAGAAACTAGATGGATCAACATGATTCAAGCAACGGACGTGGAAGCAAAATTCATTTTGGTTGCGAATTTTTCCAAATTTTGCATAATCTTCTATATAAGTAAAACTCAAATTTTTAATATCTTTTGCTATTTTTTGGCTTAATTCCATTTTTTAACTAAGTTTTATGGGTTCCTTATAAATAGGATTCATTCTTTTCATTTAAAACACAACGTTATTACTGAGATTTATTGAGAGGCAAATTTCCTTTCAAATTCTTATTCTTCGTTGCACAAATCACGAACTTATCAAGATTCTTCTTGTGGCGTCAAATCAACCGGTTGAGATTCTCAAACATTCAATCAAAAGGGTCAATACATCGTTTGCGTATTGTTGGTTATTTTGATTCGTTATTTTCGAATCAAATCCGAAACTTTGATTACTTTGTCTTTCTTAGGTTCGATTTCAATCTAATCGTAAGTTTCGTAGTTCTTCACTACGTGAGTTCACATCATCTAGGAATTTCTTATACCGTTGATCCAACTTGTGCTTTTTCAATCTCTAGGAAAATGGAATAAGAGGTTCGTAAGGATTGATAAGATTGTTTTCCTTATCCTTTAGTATTTTTGAACTCTCCTTAGCAGATTCTTCAGGTGTCTATTCAATCTGTTTCACTTTCTCCTCACCAAAAGAAAGCATTTTCTCCGTACTCGCAGTAGGCATCTTGACATGAATTTCTGGCAGTTGCACCCCGCTTTTGGTTGTTATTGCTTTGGTGTGTTCCTTGGGGTTGATCTCTGTATTGTTGGGCAATGAACCTAGCATTCTGCTATTCATAGATAGTGTCATCTGTCCCCCCCCCCCTCTCCCCCCGAGTTTCTAGATTTTTAATAGCAACACTCTGATCTTGGAGAGTTGTTTTAGTTTTTCTCATAAAGTGGTTGTTGGCTTCCATGTACTGATTTATTTTCTCCATGAATTTACCAAACATTTCTTCCAACTGCAACTTCTTCTTCGGCTGTTGAAACTGACCCTGTGGCCTATTCTGATTCTGACCACCCCAAGAGAAGTTTGGGTACTTTCTTCACCCTGGGTTATAGGTTTCTCAGTATGGATTAATTTGTTGACGTTGTCCCCATTGTACGAAGTTCGCTTGTTCCATACCTTGAGCTAAAATTGGACAGTCCACTGTGTTGTGATTTGCTCCACACTCCTTACAGCTCGACTTTTTCGCTTGTGCAATGTTAGTTGTCTGTAATATACTTTCCACTTTATGGAATAATGAATCTATTTTCGCAGTCAAGGCTGTGTAGGCATCCACTTCATATACACCCGGCACCTTCCTTTGTACCACTCATTCAGAAGCCCGCATTGCTGAAGTAGTCCTCATTATCTCGAATAGTTTCAACGTATCATCAATGGTTTTTGTTGATAGTGAACCATTAGACGAGGAATCCACAATGCTTCTGAATGATAAAAGTAATCCCGCATAAAAATATTGGATCTGTAGTCCTTTGCTAATACCATGATGAGGAAACTTCCTTAGAATGTTCTTGAACCGATTCCAAGCTTCATCAAAAGATTCTAATTCATTTTGGCGGAAGATAGATATGTCATGCTCCAGTTTCGCTATCTTGGCCGGTGGGAAGAATTTTGTACAGAATTTCTAAGCTAGATCATTCCATGTGCTGATACTGGTAATAGGTTGAGAATCCAACCACTTCAGTGCTTTATCACGTATCGTGTGTGGGAACAATCTTAATCTGATAGCGTCAATACCATGATATCGGAAATGTGACATATCTCCAAGAATCAGAGACGTGTATGTAGGTTTTCTTCAGCTTTGCCATAAAATTGTTGTCCATTCTGGAATAGATGTATGACATTGGTTTTCAACTGGAAGTTAGGTTGCCCAACCAAAGGGTAAACGATGCTGGATTGACTCTAAATGATTTGAGGTGTCATGAAATCCCTAACTAGCATGTTTTCCTCATCAACAATTTCTCCTTCATTAACTTGAACCACTTGATTGTTTTGCTGGTTAGTCATCTGTTGTACTGATCTAGCTTCTCTTTACCTACAATGGAAAGTACGTTCGATTTTTGAATCAGCTGGAATCAAGTTACCATCAAGCGACCTTCACATACAAAACCTGAGAGAAGGTAAAAAAAAATCACACTTAGATACACCACTTTAAAAAAAAAATAACTAACTAAAACTAAATAAATGAAAATAGAAAAAAATAATCTTCGAATTAGTGTCAAGATAAATAAAATTAAACTAGTTTCAATCCCCAACAGTGGCGTCAAAAACTTGTTCATGAAAATATATTTCGAATAAAACACACTACAAGTGTACGATTCGTTAATAAGTAATGAAGTTGACTTTTCGAGTCCGAGTATCATCCTATAAGGATTGATTAGTTCTAATTCTAATTATCTTGACCTTAATCGAAACAATAAAATGAGTGTTTATTTTTTATGAATTTATAACTAAGTTATTGATGCGGATGCGATTATAAATGCTTTAACTAAACTGGATGAAATATATGTCGAATACAGTTGAAGTTTTTTCCAATATATGGTAAATGTACTAGGATCACGAATCTCTATGTAATAATGTTTTTAAACTTAGTTTTACACTTTGACGCACGATTGAAATATTGAAGAATCAATGCTCTAAATTATTTGACAGTCTCTCTCGAGTAAAGTCAAATCCATTCTAATATGTGACCTGACTACATCTTTATGACGGATGCTAACATAGAACTTAAATACTCATATAGGTCATAGCGGTATATTTTTATTCTCTATCGGATCCTATAATGATTTATATCATGTTGAGTATATTTCCCTTCTTTCGAATGTATGAAATAAGTCACCACACTCACATAATTACATATACAATAATTTTGGAGAAAATGAAATTCATATAAACCATTCAAACATCCCCAAAAAGTGTTTCGATGTCAAAGATGTAAAACTAAAATTTAAAAATCATATTACATAGTTCATCTAACCCTAGTACAAAATTAACCCACACTAGCATAATGGAAAGAAAAAAAAATTAGAAAAATAAATAAAGAACGACATCACCAATTCAATTCTAAGTTTAATCTTCATTTCCTGGTGTTGATCCGCCTTATCAATCTCTTTCCGCGTTCTGGATTGCGCTAAAGTTTAAATATACGACCATGATATTGTTTCCATAAGTCATTCAGTAGAATAAGGAAACAAAAAGTTCGCGTCAAATTATCAACTATGCGACCACATAGTTATGATCTATGCGACCGCATAGTTCTCATGAAACTCGTCTTGGAATTTGCTGAAGCCACCTATGCGACCACATAGCTTACTCATCTTCCAAAAATGTTTCAATTTGGTCTTTGAACTATGTTTCACATTTCCGACCTCTTTTCTAACTTCTTTTTTAAACAATACTTCATTCCTTAACTCAATTCGACATGGCCATCTCCACATCTTCAATTCCTCCTCCAGGTCATCTTTCGATTATTTGCATCTTGCTCCCTAAACTTTCGTTTTAGTCCCTTTTTCACTTTGTTTCTCATAATTTCCACCACATTTATCACATTACCATGCAAAGCACAAACTACATAGAACTAATTTGTTTTTGAACATATTTATAACAAATTGTCCGTGTTTATAGCTCGAAAGAACTGTATAAAACGCACTTATCAAAGGGTTAAATGATTTTCGACAAATAAATATATCATATTGATCCTCTCATTAAGTAAAACGTTGATATGCTTGATCTCGTTAATTTCAAATGTGAATCCCACTCAAATTTGAGTTCACGGTATACAAAACATTTTTCCAACAATAAATAGGGAGGACATATGTCTCACGTGGAAAACCTTCTTTCCAACAATAAATAGGGAGGGCATTTGGTTTATGTGGAAGATCATGACTTAGTTTAGGGCTTGTTTGGCATAATTTTTATTTTTGCTTTTGTTTTTTTTAGAAAAACTCGAAAAAAATACATTAATTTTTGTTTAGAAACTAATTTCTAAAAGAGTTTCCTTTCCGAAAGTGTTTTTAGAAAGAGCCAAATTGAATTAACTTTCTCTAAGAGTGTTTGATTGTCATGGAAAATATCTTTTCAAAAAGAAATATTTTCCTTATCTTGAGAAAAACAAAAATCTAACCCTCTCCTCCCTCTCCCTCAAAGAAAATGTTTTCTTTAAAAATAAGAAAAATTAACATTAACATATTTTCAAAAGTTCGAAAATATTTTTAATGAAAAAAAATTAGCAATTAAACGCTCCAAAATAAGAATTTGGATGTAAAATTGACATTTTCATAAAAAAATAAATGCAATCAAACACACCCTATAAGTTCTAACTAGAAAAACCATTTTCATAAGATTAGCGAAATGGGTCAAAAAACAAATTTTGAGTTCAAAAAACAGCTTTTAAATCTCAAAAATTCATTTTAGTTTCTCAAAAGTAATGCCAAATGGATCCTAAGATTATCTATCGGAGATGATTTCGACCCAAACTTCACATTGACATTACATGGTGGTGATTAGTAAGGCAGCTGTGCTTTGCAAATGGATTATGCTGTTTGTACACTACTTCCTTACACTATGGATGTCTTTTGATGTGTGGTCAAAAAAATATTGGTTGAAAAAATTGTTTTTTTAAACTGTCGAATTAAATGATGCCATATGGCAAAGTTGAAGAACGATGTAGACCAAGCATGATTGTTTGCAAAGTAGGTACAGCTGGCTGAGGGCAGACCATTCGCCAGGAGCTCTCAATCAGTGGTCCTACCAAATCTCATCTCCTCTCTCTATTCAGTCGGAACATTTTTTTGTGTGGTCAGGTGGGACATGTTTCCAACAAATGCTTCCATCTCTCCCGCTTCAACATAGTGACTATAGTTTCCTGCAAAAACTGCTGCCTTAAAAGGTTGAAGAACAAGCAGCTAAAGCCATTTTTGTTGCCTGTGAAATTTATCCAACAATTGCAAAACAAATTCATAACTTCAGCTCAACAAATTATTGACCCAAAGAATTGAATGTAGAATATGCAGGTGCAAGGATTCAATCCAATATGTTGCTGGCTTTATCCCGAAAGGAAATTAATTACATCGGTGGAAACAAACTATCGAAATGCTTTCTTTGTACAAAATTAACCAACCACTCAACTCCAAACTAATAGCTAGTAATATCAAGTACAACCATGCCAAACCTTGCGCTCCTCAGAGGAACAAAATCGGGAGTCTTACAGAGAAGAAATCCATAGCTTCTATAGATGCAGTTAAAATGTTGTATAATGAAGAGTAAAATTATCTTTACAAAAATGCAGCAACCCATAGTATAACAACACCGGCTATTAAGGAGCTCATGAAAATATTGCCATACAAATATTCTGAACGACACCCAGATACCGTAGAATTTGAAGAAGGAGCAAGAAGAGTTCCGTTTATGAAATCAACATTTCTCCCATGACTACAAGAATGAGAACAAGCAAAAAGGACAAATCATTAAGATAAATTTATCAGCAACCTTAACTTTCAAAATTTATAGGAAGACAGAGATATAAGAACATCTGAACAACCAAATTAACAATGTTAAACTGTCTTACCTTCCTGGGAAAATGCAGGGACGGTGACCTACACCAAAAAAATCAAACATTAGGAATCATAATGCATAATTAAGAGCTATGATCTATATGTATGCCCTCATAATTACCCATTAAGAACTATGATTTGTATGCCCTCATAATTAGCCATTAAGAACCATGATCTATTTGTATGCCCTCATAATTAGCCATTCGATCTTTTACAATATTTTAAAAATAATCTTTTGCTACAAAGGAAATTCACGGATAAACTGAAAATCAAGATTTTGTGTCATACTTGGATCTTTGGTGGTGATGGTGGCCACACCATTGAAGTTACAGGTTCCATCAGCCATTGCCATCCGATGATAATAAGCATCAAAAGCATACGATGCATGTGCAACCACAGTATCTGGTTCATAGCACGGGTTCCCCTGCAACAAAGGGGAGCAATCCACTTTCCCTGGTCCACAAGCCCAATCTAATGCTGCTTGTACCCGCTTGCGGTCAGCACCTTCCTTTGCAACACAAAAAGTCTGATTTGTAGTATCATTTGAAAACACAGTCCCAGAACCTGTTAAGTGTAGGCTGTAAACAGGCACCCCATTTGCATCAAAAAGTCCCCAATTCTTTTCTGAAATAGGACCAGACCTAAGATCTTCATTGTAAAGTTCATAAATGTATGTATTAATTGCAATCCCAGGATGTTTGGGAGTCCCCGTTGTGTTTAGGACATGCCTAATAAGGTTACTGTTGTAAGTGTTAGCATTGTCAAGAGTGGCATCTGGATCAGAAGAGTCGCCCTTGGAGGGCCAACCTGATTCGGTAACAACCACAGGAATATTAGTGAAGTTTAGAGAAGATAGAGAGAAATATGCTGCATCTACAATTGCGTCAAAGACGTTGGTATAGTGCAGAAGTGTGTTTGTATCAACAGCTTCCTTGTTAGGAGGAAGCGGACGAAATAGAGCATAATCCAATGCAATCTTACCATTGGATTGTATGTAATTGTAGTATGGATAAACATTAAGCATAAAAAATGACCCTGTAGTCTGCAAGAATTTGAGCAAGGGGACCATGACGGGGACCCACGATCGGTTGAAGAAAGCATGGGAGGGTGGAAATGAAAATTGGATAATTGAAGAAGAATGTGGGGTGGAAACTTTGATTTGGGAATCAAGGCCTGAAGCCACAAGGGCAGAGTGAATGAATTCAATTGCAGAAACAAGAATAGAAGCAGCATTTGGAAGGGTCGTAAGAACTTCGGATCCAACAGCTATGGATGTGATGTTGGTGGCTGGGACATGTGCAAGAATGTTGCGAGAAACCCAATTAGCTGCAGTGGCGTTTGACTGCCCAATGCCTAGTAGCTGATCATTAGGCACAGATACAGTAACACGTATTCCAGTATTAGCAAGTGCCAGAAGCATATCTCTATTGGTATCATAAAGCCTGACATGGTGGATCTGCTGAGCCTTGAGAAGGGCCACCACCTGAGTTGGACTTGGCATGTCAGAGAGTTCTGTACCGATATTAATGCCTACAAAAGCATCTGACAAAAGAAAATCACAGACTCAAGTTTAGAGAGGAGGCCGATCAGCCAAAGACAGCACTCTAGACATCCCAATTGCTACCAGTTCATTGACATGTAATAGATCATCTCAAATAAAATAATATCTTGCTTAGAAACAAATTCATTTGGGGGGAGAAAACTTTACCACAGTGAAATGGTTTGATCCATAAATGAAACATTTGTGCACTTTGTAAATTAATGCTTCCATATAGTACTATCAAAATAATCTGTTCCAAATGTAGTATGATCACTAGTAAAAGATTAAAACTGAAATGTCAAAGGAAACTACATGATCAGAACCCCGCCAAAAATATATTTTGGGAACCCACGAACAATTTGAAATCAATCCAAGAAAGTCCAAATCCAGGTTATAGATGATAGAATCTCGACCCGAGCCTCACGATTCAAGAACCTAAGGTATATTAAACCTTAAACCCGTTGATATGCGGAAATAAGAACCTTGATTTGTGAACGCCACAAAGGATACATAATCCTTTGATAAGTTCTAGGGTTGAACGCCACAAATATTCAAACATATTTGATAAGTTCGAAATAGTTCATGAAGAATAAGAAGAGAGAAAATCTCAATATTTCAT
>CAIGRO010022969.1:0-12533 GCA_903798355.1 Fraxinus baroniana
AAATTAATTCTTAAACAAAACTAAGCAAACGTGCATTGCACGTGTTGCTTGCACCTAGTATTAGAAAACACATCAAATCATATCCATAGCTAATTTGCATTTAGTTAGTTAATTCATTCATACTTGCATAATTAACATTAATTCACTTATAATTTCATCAACACAAACACTTTCCTTTATTTGTTTTGATTAAGGTCAAAATAATTAGAATTATAACTGAGCTTGTTTGGGAGGGATTTTAATCAAATTCTAGCCGTTAACTATCAAATCAACCAATATTTTTGACTTTCTCTTTCACAAGTGAGGTTCACAACATTTTTGACTTTCCCTTTCACAGGTGAGGTCCACAGGTTGACTATAACGGCTGGAATTTGATTAAAATCCCTCCCAAAAAAAACACCTAATCAATCATTGTGAGAACGATATTCGGATTTAAAAAAGTTCACTTTATTACTTGTAACGAACCGTACACTTGCGGGGATATTTAAAACGAACAAATATTTTCGTGAACAGTGGTTAAATAAATAAATATGTAAGTTTGGCATAAACCTGCCAGTTCACCTTTCGAAGCTAAACCGTTCGGTTCTTATGTTATTCTGACATTTTTTTTTTGAATTACAAACGAACCAATTTTAAAATAAATTCTCAATTGAACAAAAAGCTTCTGCTTTGATAACACAGATTGAATCTGGTTTAGAACACGACATCCTAAGAGCAACAACCTTATTACTATTTCTTACAAAAGCTCAACAACCGATATTCACTATAATGATAATTTACTCTTATGGATTATAAATTCTGAATGACAATATTCTTTACCTAATTTAGTGTTTTGGAAGCATAAAAGTTGTTGCATAATGATATTTTTATTTTAAATTTGTTACACTCAATAAACTTTCTAAATATTAATAAATTGTATCAAACGTTTATTTTACCGAACATTCACAAATGATAGCTATTATCGTAACGCGTTTCTAATTCCCGTTTTAGCTAGTGCAACTAAAAAGTATGGACTTTACTTGGTGTACATAATACATGTACATAGAGATGTACATAACCCTCACGTGGGGTGGGACCCGCATTTTTGTGGATTCCACCTTATGTAAGGATTATGTGCACAACTATGTACAATTAGCATTTTTCAAAAAGGACATAAGGTAAAATAGATCAAAATGGGTCAAAAACTATACTAGCAACATTCTAATTTATTTTAAGGTAAAGTCAAATGTTAATTAAAATTTTTTTTATTAAAATTCAAATCAAAGTCAATAATTAATTTTAATCACATATTTAATAAAATTTATAATTTATCAGTTATATATTTTATCAACTTTTATCGAAAATTAATAAAAATTTAATTTTTCTCTAAATAAAGTAGGGGCAAATTATAACTACTATACATTCTACACATACGTGTAGAGATGTTACTTGCTATACCTATCAATCACTCATTGATGAAGCGCAAGTTGGATGGCCATGGGTAGCAAATCTTAAAAGGGAATCAAAAGAAATTGCCCCTCTTTTGCTACCTCACCACCCACCTCACCCCATTAGGGCCATTTCTTGAAAGGAAATCAAAAGAAATTGCCACCCTTTTGCGCCCCCCCCAACACCACACCCACCCCACCAGCTTGGGACATTGAAAGAGCACATGATTTCACATAAGAAAAGGGCAGCAATGCTTACATCACCCGTATCTCTATGAAGGATTTTTATGGGTCCCATGTCCAACCCCCTTTTGCTTTCAATCCCGAGAAAACTCTCTCTCTCTCTCTAATATTTTGAAAATTTTCTAAATTAGTCTCGATTCTATTGTCTCAATAGAACATTGGTCCCTACCTTTAAAAAGAAGCAAATGAATCATTAACATTTCATTATGTTTGGACAATCAACCCTTCCAAAACTGTCCAACTATCTATTAAATATAATATGGTCCTTACTATCCAATTTTATGAAGTTAAGTTTTGTTATCCAATTTGGACTTATGTCCAAAAATTCGAAGTGATCCACAATGTCAAGAAAGTTGGTAAATTGATGAAAGTTAAGCCTATGATTGAAGCATTGATGAGTGATGGTAGCAAATTTCTTATTGTGTAAGTTCCGACCCACAAGCAATGCGTAATGATCTAAACATTATATTGGATAAACGCTCAATGAAATAGACATCTTCGTAAAAATGTGAACCATGTGACAATTTATTTATTGTGTAATGTTTTTATCATTGAATATTGATCAATATTTCGAAAAATTTGACCGTGCATGAAGTTTGGCCTTACTACTTGATCATTTTTTATGCTTAGATGGGTTTAGGTTCATAAAGTTTTGAACTTGACCTTGCCGTCGATACTTCACCGTTTTAGAACATTGATACTGATTATTAATATTAAAACCAATTTACTCTTCTTCAAAAAATTGAATACCAAATTGCCAAGGAAAAAATAAGTTGAGACCCAAGTGCAATTTCCTATAAACATTTATATCTTACATATAAAAGCCCAACCCACCAAGAATCAATACAAATAAATCTCCTTGTTCTACACAATTCTTTATTTTTTATTCAACTGTATACACATCATATTGCTTGCCTTGAAATTCAATTCCAAGTTGGAAAAATCTTGCAAAATCTTTGGATGAAATTTGGTCAGATCTTGCTTTGTGGGTTGTGGAATTTCTTGAGTCTTATTCCAATTCAACAAAACCCCATTTCCTCTTCAGAATCACAAATGCAAAAACCAAAGCAATCTCAATACTAAACAAAGAACCCTTCTCTCTCTTGTTCTTCTTAGAATTTATATTCTGTTATTGAAGATTGAATTTGGAGCAATGGGAATGGCTGCCTCAGACTCACAGTTTCATGTTCTTGCTGTTGATGATAGCCTTATAGACAGAAAGCTCATTGAAAGGCTACTTAAAACCTCTTCTTATATAGGTACCTATTTTTCTCCCAAAAGAGTAGGATTTTTTTTTTCTTTTGGATTTGGAAATCATGTTTATGGTTTTATTTTTGTGGGGTTTGTGCATTGTTGCATAGCAGTTACTACAGTGGATTCTGGTAGCAAAGCTTTAGAATTTCTTGGTTGGCATGAAGATGACAGAAGAAACACAGATGGAACCTCTGTTTCTCCTCAAAACCATCAGGTGAAATTTTTTATTTATTTATTTTGTCAATTTTCTGTTCCTTTCATTCTTCTTAGGTTGTAGAAGATTGATAGGATTTGACTTATGGTATTTTTTTATATGTTGTCTGAAAATTAAACTTCTTTGTATTTACAGGACGTGGAAGTAAATCTTGTTATTACAGACTATTGCATGCCTGGAATGACTGGCTATGATTTACTCAAGAAAATCAAGGTACAATTTCTTGAATTCTATTTTGTTCCCTTTATGTAAATTCTTTCATATTGTGAAAAAATTAAAAGTCCTGCTTAAAAGTTACTTTACCAGAATTGTTAGAAATCGACCCTGCGAAAAGTAACTTGGCTTACTTTTAGCTCTCTAACTCTTATTTTTGATAATATGGAGTGGGCTGCTTAAATCTTTTCATATCTATGGTCGGAATTGAATGCAACTAGATTCTTAGCAACTATACAGCCACTTCTTCGTTGAAGAAAAAAAAATGATTTTGCATCTTTTCCAAGACCTCATTTTTCATTTTCGGAAATATTCTTCCACAAAATTTGCTAATTCTAGCTGTGTATCAATCTGGGATTGATGTATTCTGAAAAGTTGTACACACCATTCATTTGAGATCTAAAGAAATCTTTGCAAAATCTTTACATTTTGGTAATTTGATATTGAAAGGGCATTTACTATTCCACTTGGTCACCCTCCCCATTGCTTTAGGCTTCTATGATTTTTTTTTCTCATGGCATAAATCTACTTATAATTAATCTCTGAAAAAGCAATTTTGTTAACGCTTTACACTCATTCAATGTATTTACCAAGAATCTTTTAAGCAAATCTAGCAATGGCTTGAGCGAAATCCCAAATTTATTGAAACTTGGCCGGGGTTTGTTGTTGCGGTTATTTCTATGGAGAACAACTCTAATAAACAAGTGGGCTTCCTATTGTTTTGCAGGAATCTTCATCTCTGAGAAACATACCAGTAGTCATTATGTCTTCTGAGAATGATCCCTCAAGAATCAATAGGTAAGAATAGTTTGACGTTTAAGTTTGGAGTCGGCTATGTAAATTATTTTTTGGCCGTCTGGCTTATTAATTGTCACATTTACAGATGCTTAGAAGAAGGAGCAAAGGAATTTTTCCTCAAGCCAGTGAGATTATCAGATGTAAATAAGCTTAAACCCCATATGATGAAAGCTAAAATGCAAGAATCACCACCACTGTCACCACAATCACCGCCGCCGCCGCTGCCGCTGCCACAATCAGAGCAGCAGCCACCACAATCGAGTAATAACAAGAGGAAGGGCTTGGATGAAGAGCTTTCTTCCCCAGACAGAACAAGACCTAGATACAATGACCTAACTGTGTTGTCTAGTTAATCATAGCAAATAATTTTCTTTTTCACGATTTGAAAATTACTAACCCTTTATCTTGGTTCAATAATGTTGGTTAATACAAGACATGTACAGAGAGAGAAACAATGAGAGTTTCATAAATATGATTACTTCTGTACACATTTTACATGAAAAAACTTTCAACCAATTTTTTTGTTCTTATTTAAGGAGCATTAATTTGATTAGACAAACATAGAGGTGTCGTGGGCTGCCCACTTTTTATCCCGGTCCGGCTTCACCAAGCCTATGTAGAAAAACGTGAGGTTTAAGCTCGAGTTGGGAGAGTCGTCGTCGTGTTCAAAACTTCCAAGGGTGTGCACAAATTGCTGACATGCTTACTTAGGTCGTCTAGACAAATTGTTGACATGGTTGCTTAGGTCATCTAGACCCTAAATATATCAACCCGGCCGCTTTCACCCCTAGTCAAATGTTGACGTGCGCAAAAGTCTGCATAATTTACTTTAGCTCCTGTTTGTCTCTTATTTTTTCAAAACTCTTTTTTCTATATACTCATTTTCAATCACGTATTCACACAATAAAATATAATCCAAAATTTTTCATACTTTTTTAACCACATATTCTCTAAAAATTCAAGATTCAAAACAATGTTTTTTTAAAAAAAATTGGCCACCATTCTTGACTTGTTAGGATCTTCTCTTTGGAGTGGGAGAAGAGGTCCATTTAAGAGTTTATGTTCTAACCATATTTTTTGTTTACCAAATAAAATATTGGGTTTGATAAGAATAATGATGAAAATTACTTACACTTTTTTTTTAAAAATATAATTTTTCATAGGAAGCAATTTAATGATAATGTTAAGGAATACGAGACATAACTTACATCGTTTATTGCTTCAAAAAGATTATTTATCTGATGAATTTATTTATTTATTAGTATTATTATTTGAATGTTGAAATCAACTCGAGAAAAAATAAACGTTCTTTTAATGAGTGTAGAGTATATTAAATTCAATTGTTTACCTTTCGTCTCTCAAACGATGCTAATAATTTCGAGTGACGTTTTCTTTGATACTATTCTCTTTTTTTTTTTATCAAAAAAAAAATGCTTAAAATTATTATTAAAATAAGTAAATAAATAATTTTTTCAACTTCAATAAAAAAACATTTACTCATTTTCTCCTTTTACTTTCTAAACTTGACCGGGACAGCAATTTACAAATGTCAACGCAGACCCGCTATTATAGATTGTACATTATTGAGTGAATCTTGTACATTGCAGTGACAAGTTTTCTTGAAATTATAAATTTCTGGAAATTCGACCCACTAATGATAAAGCCCGTACATAATTCGAGAGGTTCCCAAAATTCAGATGAAATTTAAGGTAACGCAAGTGTTTAATCAACAAAATTGTTACTTTAGACTTATTTTCAACCTTATTTTATGTCTAAAATTTTATATTTATGATTTTTGAGTTTTTCTCTGGCTGAATATTTGTGGATTATTGATATATTGGCTAAAGATTTGATTTTTCCCTGTGCTTTGTTGAATTTTTTTGATGATTTTTGAGCTTTTTCTGTGGCTGAATATTAATGGGTTATTGTTATTTTGGCTAAAGATTAGATTTTTTTTTTTTTCCTTTGTTTTACTGAATTTTGTGTTGATTTAAGAGTCGTTTTAATTATTTTGAATTTAGCACCAAATTCATCAGAATGATGTTAATAAAAGATTATCTTTTAATTAAAACAAAGAATATTTATTGAGTATATGTTTGTAATGAAAAGTTTCATGAAATCTTTAACTTGAAGTTTCTGAGGAAGTGAAAGTGTAATAAGAGGTATAAACCTCTAATAGAAGGTTTATGTTTTAAAGTGGTTTAATCCTATTTCATTTATACTGAGGAGATATCCTAGATTTTACAAATTATAGAGTAATAAGCTCACAATTTCTCCGACAGGATTAAGAGAGGAAAGAATGAACATTGTTTACGGCGTAACTCAAAGGCACCGAGTACCAATTTGGTTTGATGCCAGGGAGTCGTGTTGTGGAAGTAATGAATCTGACTTGGAGCTTTATGGGAATATATAGAAAAGAAACAAGATGACATTTGATTTTTATCGACTAAAAAATATTTTATGATAGGATGTCCAGACAAGTGCTATTGACAGTGGTAGAGCGAAGGAATTATCATTAGATGTGTTAATATCATAAACATACGATCAAGCAGTCACTAGTGTAGATCTAGTGGCATGGTAGATGTGTTAATATTATAAATATACAATCAAGCAGTCACTAGTCCCGTAGTTTTACTTTCTTTTCGCCGTGACAATTTCAGTTGATTATTGAGTGAAGTAAATCGTAACTTGGAACTTGGATAAGTACTTTGTAATGTTGTGTTTTATGTAGAATTAAGAGGGGGCAGAGTCTCTATAGATGATCATCTTGTCCTAAGGAGGACTTGAGGACATTGTAATGTTGTACAAACAAGAATATTAAGGTAGATATGTGACTATGATAGAATGAGTAAAATAAGTGATAAGAACAGACACTAACCCTAGAGGTGGTACCAATAAAGGATAAACTAAGGAAAGTCAATTTAGATGGTTAATGTAAACCGTGTAAACCTAAAAAAGCTTATCACGAGGACGATGCAATCTCTATTGAACATGTTCGGTCAGAGTTACACTAATATTAGCCTGGATTGATGTGGTTTCAAAATATTTGACTTTTGGACTTTTTGGTAGATGTAGCACGATAGATTGAATGCGAAAAATATTCGTGTAGCCGACCCTAAGATTGTTTCAATTTGTACTAAACAATCTATATTGTTAGTGTGGCTTTTGCAGTTGTACCATCTATCAATTCCTTCGCCATTGCCTTTTCTTATATGACTTATTAGGAAATCTAATAACCCCATTGATTCTGTACTTTTCCTCCTCTTTTTTCCGCCCTCCTTTGGGTTCTTTTTATATGTTAATTTACCTAATGACAAGTTGCTGTTATGCTTTTGGGTATTACAGATTGCATCTCTATAACTGTATGCTAAAGCTGGAGAAAAGCCTTGCTAGGTACTGTGGCATAGAAAGCTAATCGCTCAAATTTAAGTGTGTATCCGGTTGGCAGAGTTGCAAAATGTCCAACGGAGAATTTAGAAAAGTCTCTCTTGAAGATATACAGCTGGTAAGTAGTCTGGCTCCTATTTTTTGCAATTTATATACACGAATTTTGATTCTATAATTTCATATATTATTTTGTTATATGATAATTCTTAAAATTCTATAACATATTATATGTCCCTGCAAATTTATGTTTAATAATACAATTGTTAATAAATTTGACGAACTACAGTCCTTGCCAAGAAAGGGCACAAATTGTTTTAGCATAGTTGTGTAGAGAAATTCCTTTCCATGTTTTACATCTTGTCTTTCTTGAGTTTTGATGGGCATCCTAGATGCACAATCATTCTTGTGAAACGTATTTTGGAGCCATTGGTATGACACACCTGTCAAGACAACATTTTTTCCTCTGTAAGGAATGCCCTCTAACTTGCCAAACCTATAATTGATCTTATAGATTCAACAAAATCATCTTGCCAAATGTATAATTGATCTAACAAATTCGAAGAGAAGTGCAAGGGGACACGAAAAATCTTCTTATATTCAAAAGAAAAATTTCCCTATGGCCGACAACTTCAGTGGAACTGAACTGTGCTTAGTAACCTATAATTATTAAAGGATGTTCAGTGTTCACTATAGGAATCATGCTTGCATGAAGAACTGAGTTTCATAAATGAATCAAACAGCTTGATTGATGAGTCTGTGTGCTATTACTGAATCAACTACCATTTCTTATCCACAAACTGGGATTTCAGTATAAAGGTCGTGAGAGTATTATTAGCTAGGAACTTTGTTTCTTGTGCTGCATTAGGTAATAATTTGAAATACTGATTTACTTGGAAGACTAAATTTTCTGCATTATGCATTTGCTTTGCCCTCTTATCAAATGTCTGAATTGCAATTTAATATGAGGATGTTGAAATCTTGGTGCATAAAGCAAACCAACTTTTATGAAAAGCTCTAAGTTTATGGCTCCAGAAAAGAGAGTCGGTTAACGCCACACGAATTTGGTTTGGTTACCAGGGAAATTATGAAATAGGTGACTAAAATTAACAGGAAACCTTATTCAATATTAATGATTAATACGATCCTAATTTGTTGTATGGTAATTGATAAGGTACCAGTAATGTCTACTCTTGAATATATTATCCGATTTATCACGTTAAATTTTATTTACAGTTCATATAGACAGATTAATGTTTATACTTCTTTGTTGATGACTAAACAAGGATCCTAAAAATTATGATAGAGAGAACGAATTTATTTGAACAACATGATAGATTAGCCCAAAATAAATTATATTTATGAAAAATGTAGAAAGGTCCCTCTTTGAAAAATAAAAGAGACTAGTTTAAAAGTTTACATGGTTGAGATAAACAATATCATGACCCTTCTATTTGAACCATATAACTTACCTCTCCCGCCCTTCTCCAGTCATTTTTCCATACTAGCATGCATTCCACGAAGTTCATTCTTTTCTTAAAATTGACTAATAGTTTCTACTCCTCTCCTTCCTCCATTCCTGTGATTTCTTATCTGTTTAATCATAAATATAATCATTCAAGTGAAGATCAAGTGCTAATAGAATATTAGGATCAGTGAACATCTATCTGTTGGTAGAGAATAAAGGATCGAATGACAAGATGCTGTTAATTTGTTGTTTTGACCATCACTGGCCAGCATGGAAGGATTTTTTTTTTCGCACTGATTAGATTCTCTAGAAGTAAATAATTTTACTATTTCCACAAGGATGGCATGCCAACTTAATCACTTTGATTTCTATAGGGCTAAAGATTTTTTTCTTTCCAGTTAAGTTTTGTTAATTGCGCTTCTAACAACTTCAATTCAAAATCGTTCCACCAAAATAAGAACCTGTGGCCGCCACTGGTTTCTTGTGTGTTCTGTAAGCATCTGATTGGGAACCTTATTTTATCATCTTTAATATCAGGTTCAAAATCTTATTGAAAGGTGTCTTCAGCTTTACATGAGCCAGAAGGAAGTTGTGAGCACCCTCTTACACCAGGCAAAAATCGAGCCTGGTTTCACGGAACTTGGTAATCTCAATTTCTTGAATAGAAATCTTTGTCGATTTTGTTTGGGTTCTTCAAAGTTTTAAACAGAGGTATTTTGCAGGACAGGGAGATAATCATACATGGTGTATAAAAAATCATGGAAATCAAGTTAATCAAATAAAATATTCAAACCAAATAGAAAATTAGATCACTCGTAATTGAATTTAAACTAATCCAGCAGAATCTGAATTCGTATTTGAATTTAAATTAATCGAGTTGTGTTTCTTCTATTTTCGGAGTTACAAAAACTTCCACTATATATGGAAGGACATCAATATTATTAAGTCAGAACAAGTTTTGTAAACTTTTATTCATGCCGTTAATAATTGTGACTTAAAATTGAAATTTATTTGTTTAACTTTTGGATTCTCCTTCCAGTGTGGCAAAAACTTGAGACTGAAAATCAAAGATTTTTCAAGGCGTATTATCTGAGGTTGTTAGTGAAGGAGCAGATATCGCGATTCAATCAGTTGCTTGAAAGACAGGTTGAGCTCATTCGCCAAATATGTCCAACTGGAGTTGCTTCCACTCCACTGTTTAATGGATCTCAGCTTCACCCATGTAAGCTCACTTCTTGATAAGTTCAGAGTTTTCTTCATGACAGAAAACAACCAGTATCGTACATGGACAAACCACTGTTAGATGTGTACATATATGGTCTCATTTGCCTCTCTTCCTAGATTTAATCACCAAGCATGTTGGTGTCCGACCTTAAAGCACAACAACAGGCTCTCCTCGAAAGTGATTAAAAACATTTAAAATTGGAGATCTCCAAAAACAACAAAGAAAAGGTCAGCTCGGCCACAAGGCTGCCGTTTTCTAACAATTTCGTTCTGTAACCCTCTTCTCAGCTTCATATTGAATCTATTTATTTTGTCTTTGATGTATTGGACATGAGCTATAACAGTTTCCAACGTTATTCTTTTAATGAGTTTCTTAATTATTGATAATAATTGATCATATGTAAACAGATGATTCTTGAAACTTTAGAGCATGTTTGGTACACAATCCTCAATATAAGTAGCGGGGACTCGATGTATTGTACACTTAACAAGCTTTTAGATTCTCTTTTCTTTTTCTTTAATACTGTCTAATGCTATATAAACAATCTTGCCGAACGTGTCTTAAATGTTTATGCCATTCTTTGGGGAATGTGTTTCTGTGAGGTTTGTTCACACACACACTTGGATGCATACACACCCAGCCACGCATGAATATGGGATTCCTGAAAATTTTATTTATATGTCTATTACTAAGTTTTGTACTGGGATCTGATAGTGCCTTTGAGAAAAAATAAAAGAAAATATGTGGCTATTTCATCTGCAATTACAGCGAGCTTGACTTGAGTACAAAATTATCGTGATTTCATTTTGGCAGTGCATAACAACTCGGCTAACAATACTCCAGAACAAGCTGGAGCTTTAAAGCCAGAAAACATGGACCACGCTATTAGTATCATACCTAATGCTTACACTAGCAGAGCATCTTCCCGACAGCCGTCCATCCAAATTCCTGTTGATGTGGTATCAGATGACATGCTATTGGCTCAGAGTTCAAATTCAGGAATGTTAAAGGGAATAGATGGCAGAATAATTAAATCAGAAGAGGCCTATACGGGTGATTCTCCTTTCATGTTTGGTGGAGACAGCAATCTTCTGGAAACTCATAATGGTTTAGGGGATGCACCTGTTTCGTCTTTCAGTTCTGTGGTGTCTAATTCACAACCTTTGAATGAGAATATCTTGGAAGCCGACACAAATATGTTTGGATTCTTGGGACAGATTCCCCGAAACTTCAGTTTTTCTGACTTGACAGCTGACTTTTCTAATAGTACTGGTTAGCTCTCTCTCTCTCTCTCTCAGCTTATGGAGAAGTTTTGTCACACAATCGTATTTTGTTTTAAAGTGGTTGCTTAAATTCTTTCCATTTCAGTTTACGTCACTCGATTAAAATTTGTTATTTTTTCTAACCGAATGTTCAACATGGAAGACGTCTACGTTGAAACCATGTCAAATTGTTGTCTTTGATGTTGGACTCCACCAGAACTCACTGAATTCAACAGTCACTAAACTGAAACAAAGAGAAATTTTGTTGGGAATTAAGACAAATTCCCTTTATTTGCTCACATTATCTTTATTGTCCAGAAAAAAATAGCAGACAAGAAAAATGTAAAAATATTTACGGACTGTCAAAACTCACTATATGAAAAATTTGTGCGATCATATAGAATTTCACTCACCCAAACCCCCAAATATTATAGGAAAAATACCCTAAGCGTTACCACACCAGCCAATTTCTACCATTTGAACATCCCACAAAGAGAATAGGAAAAAATCAGGATGCTAGGCTTAAAATTATGTTCGCTAAACTCTCTACTCGTGTACATGAAAGAAGAGAAAATATGTTAATTTATAGGAAAAGATTGCATGACTAAATTCTACACAATTTCAGCTGACCATGTTATGATCGCTCTCTATGCCAATTTGTTTCCATTACAGATTATAACACTTGGCATTTATGTTCCAACATGAGTCCGGAAGTGATCCTAGAAAATAATCACAATCCAATCTTATCTCCTATTTGCAATTGAAGTCCCTCCTATTTGCAAAGGACTCATCATGAATTTGGAACTTTTGAGGCATTAGTCACAACTTGGAATGAACTTAGCGACCAACAAGAAAATTTGTCATAAATTGAGTAACAGTGTACAAACTGGTCGGGCTTTGGGTTTGCTTCCCAATGGTCATCGATTCGAGTCCTCTCAGGGTCACTGAGGTGAGTACCCGATCGTAAACTTCAGGGCCTCGTGAAATTAGTCGAGGTGCGCACAAATTGGTCTAGACACCCATGGTTTAAAAAAAAAAAAAAAAA
>CAIGRO010022972.1:0-12872 GCA_903798355.1 Fraxinus baroniana
TACCTATTTGTTTCTCTATTTCTAGATTGAATCCCTTGAACCTATTAAGAGTTTTATGCTTGAATTTCGTCAAATATATATGACCACTTCTGAAATAATCATTAGTAAATGTGATGAAATAAGAGAAAATTCATCTGGTATTAATTGACATAGGTCCCATACATCACCATGTATTAGGCTCAATAATTGTGCGACTCTTTCTCATTTTCAAGTAAAAGAAAATTTGGTCATCTTACTTAATAGGCATTACTAGCATTTGTCTAATGACTCAAAATCATTTAACCCCAAATATTCATCTCTATGTAATTTGGAAATGCATTTTTCATTTATGTTACCGGGCATATAATGCCACATATATGTAATATTTAGGTTATCCCTTTTGTGTATTTTAATTTCTATACTCATTATAGAATACTTAGTATCTAGAATATAAATGTCATTTTGTAATTTACCGTAACTATTAAAAATCATAACAAGATAAAAAGAAACAACAATTGTCATTAACATTAATTAGTAATTCATGTCCACAAGTGAGAATAAAATAACATTTTTCCAATTCTAATATTAAGTATAAAGGCAATAGCAAGAAGTATGCTCCTGCAGGCAATACAAGAACCCTTGATTATTTTCAATGTACACGTCAACTTCTCCCTTCTACAGTGATCTACTTCTATTTAGTTTAAACATATTTATATAAATATGAGACTCATATCGATATCTAATACCCAAGAAGCTAATGAAGTAGAATAAGCCTTGCAATTTCTGTTCCCATGACCTTCATTCTACAATGATATCAAGGTTCATCAGACTTGGTAATATCCTTATTTGCTTTAACTGTCTTAGCAGTCTTAATGCTTTCCCAAAGCCCTTTTAGACTTCTTCTTAATACTTTTAGAGAAACCAATGATTAAGACTTGCCCATGACTAGTTTTGATGTTGGGCATAATAGTTTTAAGCATGTTCAGCAATTCAGGAAGTGTGCATTCGAGTTTATTCATATCTAAATTCATAATTAGTTATGATTAACTCTCCGGGAAAGATTGTAGAACCAAGTCAATACTTAGTTCATGGTTCATGATTGAACTCGATTGAGACAACTTCTCAATGTAGTCAACACCTTCAATACATGAGAACGAACTGAAGATCCTTCTGCTATTATGCATTGGTATAGTTACTAGGATATTTCATATCTTTTCACATGTGATTGTTCATCATTCAATGCCCTGAGATTAAAAACCATTGCGTTAGCATTTATACCTTTAGTTGCTTTTGAAACTCAAGTGACATAGTTGCAAGCATCACACATGTTACAATACTATCATCATCAATGTGTTTATTGTAGCAGTTACCTCTTCCATAGTCGAGTCATTAGTTGGTGTCTTCGAAAAAATGCTACTCAAGGATATAACCAATTTTCTCATAGTTGAGAACAATTCTTAGATTGCGGTGTCAATCAAGAAGATTTGGCTTCGTTGTTGTCATCTAGCTATATGCCTATCAAATACGTATTGTTACTCATGATTAAGTAAACCTAAATGCCAAAAAGTAAAAGAATAATTTATAAAATGCATAAATTAATTTAATAAGGTCTTTTATTAAATGAATTATGCTCCCACTATTTAACTCAAATTTATTATCGTCTCACATAAGTTTATGGAATCCATACTTGACTCTCAGTGGGCTAGGACCCAATTTTTTGTATTAAAACTTTTTGTATACTCAACAAGCCTTAATAAAATATCTGGGTAGATATTATTATCAATTGTATCTTCATACAACTCCAAAATCATTAAGCGACAGCTCTTTGTCTTCACACATCTTATATGTTAGCTTAACTTGCTTCTTAAATTTATCTCCATGAATGTATTCAATAAAAAATAAATTTTAGTTAAATCAAACCCTTCATTAAGAAATTTCTAATATTTCATACTGTCAACATCTCTATAATAGACTAGCGTTGAGTGTACTCAACAATCTGAAATAGATTGAGGACTCTGATTTTTCACTACAATGATGAAAAAAGAAAAATAAATCTGACTTAATATTTTTGCAAGGGATTTATCGTGCAAGGGTCTCATCATAATAATTATATATATTGTATTATACATCTAACATACAAATAAATATACATATAATAGTGTGGACAATAATGGACTTGTACTATTTAGTCTTCCCAAACAATATGAAAGACTAGTAAATCAATTCCTAGGAGGCATTGCATTGGCTCATACAATACTCCATCTCTAATGTCTCCTCCTCTTCTTACATCTTAATTAGTCCAGCTACAATCTATATCATATACTAGTTGGCACGCAAATCTAAATAATTTGGATACCCATGCCCACAATAATTCAACGGATTCACGAGTCCAAAATAAATAAGAGCTCATATGCTCATAAAACAACAAGACCTAAACAACCATTCAACATATTTGGTCGAGTCTATAATCATCCACTATATAAACATTCATCATATAAATGTATTTATTTACAATATATAATATTATATGTAGATATGTTTCAAGTTTTTAGCAATTATGGTAATTTAAACTAATTAGACAAAATGATCGAAACAATTAATTAATTAGTGGATTTATTTAATTAAACGCCGAATTAGAGTCCACATCTAATCCACAATTATATGCAGGAATTATTTAACTAAAATCAAATTCTAATTAAATATTAAATTAGAGTCCAACTCTAATTCTATAAAATTTTAGGGCGGAACAGTTTTAATTAAAATCAAATGTTAATTAAATTTCAAATTAAACTCAACTCTAATTATAATAGAATTAATATTTTAAATTAAAATAAATCTTCTAAATAAAATAAATTCCATTTAGGGTTCAAATTTTAATATTAAAGTTAAAATTCAATTTTAACGATAAAAAGTCATCACTTTTTAGTTTAATTTTAAACGGGTCAAAGTTGAAATTCCTAGTCAAAATTCAAATTTAGGTCAAAACACATTTGAAAATCAAATTTAAAACTCTTTAATATTCAAATTCAAAGCACCTTTTGAAATATTTGCAACTTGACCCTTTTAAAGTTTATAAGTGAGCCCTTTTAACTTCAAAATTTGCAAATAAACCCCTACTTTAAAATTTTGTAAACTGACCGCTTATTATGTAATTGTAGGCAGGGGCCTACCAGGGACCTACAATTTTAAAAATTGCATAACATGCTCTTGTCCCCAAATAACTTACTCAAAACCCTAACACTTATTGGGACAGTGCCACTACTTCCGAAGTCGCCCCCTAGTGACATGTGGCGGTACACAGCAGCGGCGTTTTGCTTTTCCCTATTGTATGAATGCAGCGAGAAACGATAATTTTCCACAACAGCGGCATATGCCTCTACAACTTGTAGTAGTGTTCGTCGCTGCGACAATGAGTTGCCTTGTGCCCGGTAGAGTGTTGCCTTTCTCACAACGTCGCGAGTCATCGTGTGCACAACTGTGAGGTCCGACGACTATGTTGCTTCCTACGATGTCATTGCCGACCATCCTTTCGGTCTGATTTAGAAAAAAAATGAATTTTCTTTTCAAAACAGATTTTAAAATTATGAAAACCAATTTTTCTTAATTTGAACAAACAAGAAAAATATGCACAATCAACTTTTGATTGTTGTTATACAAAACAGTTTTTAACAAAAACAAAGTAGACTCTGATATCAGTGTTGAGAATTTACTTAATCATACACAATGAAAAATAAAAATAATTTCAATACCCACTAAGGATCTGCTTGGTATTTAGGTAGAAACTATAATAGGAACAATATCTTTGTTGAATTTTGCAAATTCATTTGCTTATCTTAAATATGAGCAACCACGATTTGCAATCCACATCGTCCAATTGTCCAACCTCTGATGGAAATACACACAGAAAACAAGAATGAAAGAATTGTGGTTTCTCTATTCTTGTGCTAGCACGATAATGAATTATTTGTTATAATTTCTCACACCCCCCAGCAACCTATTTATAGTTGTTCAAGTGGGCTTGACCCATCTCTTAAAGTTAATTTGATCCAATATTTAATTAATCTAATTAAATAAACTTTGTCCATAAATTAATTAATCCAATTACTTAACTTAGCCCATTAATAAGCATCTCAATTAATTAATTGTACAAATGTCCAACACTTGTTAATTAATTAATTAATAATATCATTCTTCTAATCTTCCTTTGTGTGTGATCCATTAGGTTCTCGATCACGATGCTTAGCAACGTAAATTATTATTTTGATATAATAAAAAAAGATAAATTAAAACTCCATTTTAATTTATTATTAATCCACTTAGATTAACTAATTTACATTCGTCGTCAAAGATGACATCTAGTAATGTTTTTGGCAATACATGTGATGAAAAATGTCGCGTAGTATGTCATCTCAATTATCGATCATATCTTCCATCCCTGAGACTATTGATCTTTCATCAATATGATTTGATCAATTATGAGATATGAAGTATGTCATCTCAATTATCGATCATATCTTCCATCCCACTATTAATTCAATTTGAGTTGAAAACTTTGACTTATGCGTACACTTTGGCCATGGATTTCATTATCAATTTAATTTAATGTTGATCATTCACAGTTATCATATGATTCTTGATATACCCAAACGATGGCATATTAACGACTCTTAGTAAAGCAACATCGAACATTACTAAAGTGTGACCGTCTCCTTATAAGGCACTATGATGACCTCAAGTCGAAGGACCAATTTCACTACCGAACGTTAGAGATTAACCGTTGACACTCGGATTGTTATCTATGTGGAATCTGTCCAGCGGGTTTCTAATGTTTCGTTCTATAACAAAACATTCACGTGTTCATTTAAATGTCATTACATTTTAACTTGTGATATCAGTTACTCGCTTTGAAAGTGAGAAACGGCATGCATAGTAATCTATCTATGATAACGATATCCATATTTTATTATTATGATTAACAAACTATTAAGGCTTAAATCTACAAATTCTATTATTTAATCTATTAGAATATTTATTCAATTAAATAATAGATCTCCCATAAATAAAATGCAACAATTATATATCAAATGTGGTTATGTCCAAAACTAATTGGGTTTTTTTTAGTTAAAGGAGGGTGGTACCTCATAGATTTTATTAATATGCTCTCACTTGTAGCGGAGGAATACCGTGGTTATATGAAAATAAAGAGAACACTAAATGAGGAAGTACTACTTCCCTTACAATGATAGTAAATGACGAATAATAAAGAAGTAAACAAGAAAGTACTACTTCCTTTACAATAAGAACTAATGTAAAAGAAAAGACAAAGAATGAGTATTGAAAGTTAAAATAAAACTCAAACTCTAATATTGGTTAATCCAAGTCTGTCAACTTGTAATGGTGCCCTAAGATGTCGTGATAGGTCAAGTGGTCCATATACCTGATATTGTCAATGACCCCAACCCTCGGCAACAAGAGCATTTGCAACCTGATTTCATTCTATGAAAATGTGGGAGACTATATCTGTATCGAAGGATATGATGTTTGTGATACGTCTAAGTATGCCTTGAATAGCCCATGGTCCTCTTCATTTAGTGATGCAGTGAATAGCCACTATAGAATCTGACTCAACCCAAATCGCTGAATAACCTAGTCCTTGAGCAAGTAAGATTCCATCAAGAATAGTCTGAAGCTCTTTCTCTAATATCATGCATGGTCCATACAATGTTGAGAAAGACCGATATATTGTCCTGGGTGATCTCTGATGATGCACCCTCCACTCTCATAGCCATCTTTAACGTATCCATCACTAATGATCATGACATATATGATTGATGGAGTGCACCACCAAACGAAAATAGGGAGAGATGGGGAAGGGGGTCCATAAAAATACCAAATATGTGTACAAATGTCAAATCCCCTCGTCAATGCATCGCTCAAAGCAGTCCTCCCATATGAAGACAAGAGATCATGCGATAGACCCTCCAAATGATACGTCTGGCTACAATGTGAATCCCCATATGCTTCGCATCATTTCTCACGGTCCATAGGTACTAAAATATCAGTAGATGAATGATAATGTGAATGTGTCAACAATGAACATACTGTCCAGAATACTTTCATCTTTGGAATATTTGTCTGACTCCCTCTTCTGAACTCATAGGTATCTGAAAAATATCCTCAAAATATTGACATACCTAATTGGAGATGCTACTGCCAGCAAAAATATGACCGATAGTCTCAGTCTCTGAATAACACTAGCGGTGAGAAGCCAACTGGCATCCAATCCTCCACTGAATAACCACATCTACTAGAATGAGGTCTTGTCATAATCTCCAGTAGAAAAATGAAATAGTGATGGGCAAAATAAAGTTCCATAGTAATCGGCATGTATCATGATACTTGGCATCCCCAAATGTATGAGCTGCCATGCTGACTTGGTAACAAAGTTACCATTCGATATATTCAGCCAAACAATTCGATCTGAGGCATTTGTACATAAAGGTATAACCATTATCTGCTTCGCCTAAGATGAGTGAGAACCTGTAATGTCCTATATCCCACCTAGTATCACCATAGAAATCATGCACATGTGTGTTGTCTATAGGAATAAAGATGATAATATGGTCTCACCCATCCAGCAATCATGTCAAAAGAAAATTTAACATGCACCAAAGTACCATGCAATGTGTGCCTCTGACCGGGGCCCAACTAATTTTAGCCTCTTTCAGATAGAAGAAATTGAGTAGATAACTATTGCAAGTAAAGGATGTGTCCTCATACAATACTTACCCCATAATAATTGGGCCCGAAGAAATCTCTAAGAATGGAACAACCACCAGACCTTCGTGGAGAAGGCGTCCACCACATCTTGTAATCTCCTAAAGCCTAGATCACCTTCATTAGTAGAAAGGAAAATCTCCTTCCAGCTCTGTCAATGTAAATATCGTGTCTGTTCTTTTGAATCCCATAAGAATCGTGTAAAGATGCTCTCAAGTTTCTTCAGGATAGCTTTAGGGAGCTGTATGATCTAAAGGTGTAATGGCATAGAGGAAAGCATTGACCTCAGCAAAGTAATACGTCCCCGTATGATCTTCTACTATGACTAATAGATGTCCGTCTAGGTAGTATGAGTCCACTCTTGTCCCTATTCACCAACTAACCAAAAATTCCCCTCATAATTCTCCAGACAACACAGAATCCTCCTGATAGACTATTTCTGACCGTTGGTAAATATGATCATATCATCAGCAAATGAAAGGTATGAGACAAGAGTATTTCCTCTATGTAGATAACACATACTGGGATACTCCTGAAACCTCTGAGTGAGCAGGCATGAGAAGTAATATGCAACTATGATGAACAAGGATGGAGAAATAGGATCTCCATGTTTGAGCCCTCGTGAGGAGGGAAAAAATCATATGAACGGCCATTTAGGAATACAGAAAAATGACACTCCAAGATGCACAATCTGATCCTATCAATCCAGATCTGATCAAATCCAAAGGCCTCCCCAATCCATGCAAATCATATACTTTAGCCATGTCTAGCTTCAGCATAGTGTTACCCCATCGTACTCTATCATCCAAAGTATGGAGAAGCTCCTGAATCAATAAAACATTGTCCCCACTTACACGACCAAATATGAACCCGCTCTGTTGAAGAGAGATAATGCGCGGTAACAGTGTACTCAATCTAGGGTTCAAAAGCTTAGTAATAAGCCTATTGAACACTGTAAATAAACTGATGGGCCTGAAGTCGGTCCATCTATAAGCAATGTCTTTCTTATAGAGCAATACTATAGTAGTAGCAGTAAAAGAAGTCGAAGACTGCCTTGTATACATCCTCCTAAATAATGTTCCAGCAATGCTGGAAGAATATGGATGATAATCCATCCGGTCCGACAACACTATTAGCATCTATACTAAACACCGCCTCACGTACCTCATAAGTCAAAGGGATGCGATTTAGTACCAAATTATCATCCTTCGTCAAAAGCCTAGGGATGATATCTGAATGAATAAGGTCCAACGGTTGTGTAAGAGCAGATAAAAGATCCTGATATAATACAATAACTTATCTCTGTCTTATCCACCATATTCTAAGTACCTCGCACCCTTTGGAAAATATCTCCAAACACATGTCAATTCCACCAACGCAGTCCCCGTTTCAGCTTAAAGAACTTCTCCTAAGAGCATCCATTCTCGTAAGATGAGTAGGTAGCGACCACTTCTGAGTGACAAATGATGAAAAAGCATGATGTTGGGTCCAGACGTTGAGGAATCTGAAAGGTCTAGGCCTCTTCATTAGAAACCCACTGAAGTAATAAAGGTGAATGATCAGACGAAGTGCGATTTTAGTGCCTTACTCTAAGCTATCGACAGAATGTTATAGCTATAGAATTAATGAGTGCCATATCCAATCTCTTTCTGACTCGATCATTGGTCCAAGTATATCGATTCTCAAGGAAACCAGCATCCTCCAAACCACGATCTAACATCATATCAAAGAAAGCAGTAGTACCTCGATCATGAGTATTGTGGCCAGTGCGCTCACCATCATGTGTAATGATGTTCAAATCCCCCGAACTAACCCAGGGTCGTCCAGATAGAGGAAACTATGGTGAAACCCCTCCCTCAAATCCCACCCAATAGCTATGTCACATAAAGCATAGACACGAGTCCGATAGATGGGATGCGCTAGTCCGGGATCATCAACTCTAACGTGAAAGAACTGTGGATGTTTAAAAATAATAGTAATGTAGTCCCGAGTTCCAAAAAAACAAGATCTTGTTCGAAACATTCTGAACTCCCATGTCAAAGCTTTGATATCATCGAATATATGCAAATCTATGCCGAAGAACAAAAGGCTCTAGTATAACCAAGCGATAAACCTGATGAAATTGTATAAATCTCTTCCAGCACCAACGAGTAGCTACACTAGCTACACCTCTCACATTCCATATGATAGCGCTCATAGGGACGTGGAATGTGGGGAGGTACTCTGTGACTGACTCCTAGTGACCCTCCTGCTCGGGAATGGGGTGTCAGTAGCTCGTGGATGTCTCTTCTGCACAACAGGGATAAATCCATCATCCTCTGTCCTCTCACCCAAACCAACCAAATCATCAGAAGAAGATCTACGGANCATTCCATATGATAGTACTCATCTGGATGTGCATGAAGAGGTATCATATAACCAACTCCTGGTCATCATCATAGGAAATGAAGTATCAGTAGTTTTCGAATTTCTTTTCCTACTAACTGGGACAAAACCATCATCCTCTATCCTACCAGCCTACCAAGTCATCAGCTAAAGATCGATGATATAAATAATGTTGATGAACTTCAATATGAGAAAAAAAAAATCAGAATTTGACTAATCTGTAGATGAAAAAGCCTCCATGTTCTGCTGATACGGTATAAAGATAACAGGAACATCTAGCTCCATATAACTCTGTGGCCTCTTTAACATATCCACCAAGAGATAATCAAAATATATAGAACTAACCATCATAGGAGCACTGCTGATGGGGTTCGGAAACTGAACTGCTAAATGAGGAGCTGGGATAATAACATGAGAACTCTGAGTATCTACCCTAATGGGAGCAACTGTAGAATGATCTCATGGAATAGAGGTAGTAATATGTGGAGCAATATTGCTAATTATAGGTGGAGCAATATGAAGACTAGGAGTCATATGATTAGAAGCTGTCTATAATATAGTAACAGTAGCGACAGTGATAATAGGAGCAATAGCCTTATCTATAGCAAATAATACGCTCTTAGCCCGAAAATGTATAGGGGCAAAGGAAATGAAACCCAAACTGGAGCAATAGGAATCTTGTGCTTAGGACTAAAACTGGGCCCCGCATGGGACAAACATCAATATATCAAGTGGATTTGAGGAATAATCGTGAATAATCATCCTCATGCGCCGTATGAATAATAATATGTGCATCATCAATAAGGTCAATCTCAAGTACCAATAAAACCAAAGCACGTAAATTTTTCATGTACTTTGGTCATAGAAGGTTTGCGATGCACAAATTTATCAACAAGTGTAAATCTGTAAGCTTCCACCAAAAACTCTTCATCTACCTCATCAAAGAAGATAGCAGTCTCACCATGATGGATTTATGGTTATTTAGAAACCAAACTATGATGTCTAGAATCTTCAGGTGCTCGAAGGATATGAGCAAATGATTTCCTCTGACTCCTTTCAGTCTGAGTAATAGTGGGTTGACAATTAAGCATTGTAGCATTATATCGTGGAGCCTGAGTAGTAGTAGAAATCCCAGATGAAGGAACAAGTGGTCTGCTGAGATCAGAGCATTGGAAATGGTAGGTGGAGGCTGTGCGTCGATGTCGTGCGCTGGAGAGAACCAAATTACCCGACATTTGAAGAAACTAAATTACTCGACATTTGGTTGTGCCATGTCAATTGAAGGAACCAAATTACCCAACATTTGAATTTAATGAAGATCAATTGCCATGTTTGGAAGGATTAAATCGAGGCTTAATTGGTCATCGATTCCTTCAATTGGTAAATTACCCATGATTTTGTGACCCTCAATTGCATTTTTATGGGACGGCAATAGCATCAATATAATCATCAATTGGAGCTAAAATCGGTTCTTCGCGTGGAGAGAATGGGGCTGAATTAATTCCAGATCTTAGAGTGTTAATTGATACAATTGACTGATTACCCATAGCCTCACCAGTGTCAATTGAGTTTTTGTTGGTTGAATTGAATAGTTGGAGCAGCATTGATTCATCAAATTCGTGAGTATCGATTTTTTTACACAGGGATCTCTATGCAGCCGAAAATTCATCCATTTCTAGGTGTAATTGGCCTTGATTCATGGTTGGGCAAGATGTCCCAGGTGAAGAGAAACCCAACCCAGGTGGTCAGCGATCGTGGGTGCACCTGACGGCGCCGGAATTTGCAAAAGTTTGGAGGTTGTTTCGCGATAGTCGCGACTGGGCAATTTTCAACTGCAAATTCAACTTGCTGGAAGGCTGTTTGGGATGAATTACCACCATGTTTAGAGTTGTCTAGGTGTGGTCAACCGGCCAATGGTGGTCCGTAATCATGGTGGTGGCCGGAGGGTGAGATTCCGGTAGTTTGGAAATTCGCAAGATGCCGATTTTGAAGACTTATTTCTTCCAAATCCGTGGGTGTTATGGGTGGATGTTGGGTGGTAATTGAAGAGGGTGTTAAGGGCTTTCCAATGGTATTCATATTTGGCGGTCTTGGTGGCTGGAAGTTGGCGGAAATTGGCTCCATTTTTCGGCGGCGGTAAAGAGCAAAAATTCGCCCACAATGTGAGAAAGCTGTAAAATTTCCAAAATTGATTGGATTTAAGGCATAACACTTATACTTAGGACTTGAGATATCAGTTAATGCAAGAATGTTTCAAATTCGTTCATCGAAATTCTTGGATGGCTATTAGTCTGTGAAACAATATTGAATATGTTTTTCCAGTTTAATTAATGACCATTATCGAACCTTCAGGTGTACTAATAAAATAAAGTTGAATGAATATGACGGTCTGTCGGTTACCATTTCATTAGATGTTTACATAGGTAGTGGTATTCAGTAATTCATGTTAAAATGAAGTAAACATGCAATTAAAGAGTGCAATTGTGGTTCTTGAAATTAATGATCAAAAACCATGTTTTGGTTCATTATAGAAGCTTGAATTGCACAAGCCCATACATCTATCTTATATAAGTGACTATGATATTTACTTCTAATACACCAACTTGGACGGTGCGTATGACCAATAAGCGAAAGGACAAATTAGGTCCAATACGGAAAATTAATAAATTAATTTTTAATGAGTTTAAAAATATTATTTATGACTTTTTATTGAAAAATCGACATCCCACGTGACATTTTGATATATGAACTTAATTGAGGTTCAATGTGTCAAATTTATTTTGAAGAAAAGAAATCATTTTATCTTTTCTTCGGCGAATTTGGGGATTCGTTTCGTCAGAAACCCTAATTGCTCAATTTTAGATCTTTGAGTAGCAAAGCTTTTTTTCAGCCTTTTAAATAGAGTTTAAAATCTGCCTTACAAACTATGAACATATGAATTTCAAGTTATAACATAGCTTAAACTTTGTTTTTAACGTCTAAAATATGAATTTGAGTAATTTCTTCATTAGTTAATATTATGATCGGTTTTGTCTATATTTGTATTGGGAAATTGTTGTTTTAAAATTTTAGGATATCCCCATGACTAAATTACACTATTTCATCTACATTTGTGGACACCCTTAGGATTTGCTTGGGAGGTATGGAGTACCAGTTATTGGATTGTTTAATGTATAGATTTTGAACTTTCATGAGGGATTCGGNTGCTTGGGAGGTATGGAGTACCAGTCATTGGATTGTTTAATGTATAGATTTTGAACTTTCATGAGGGATTCGATTTTACGTGGTTTTTAGTAGTGATTTTTAAAAAAGATCAATTCATGTTTGAAAGTTTATTATCTTGCAATTATAATTTTCTTTTAAAAATAAAATTAATTATATATTCATATATTAAAACTTTAGTTATATTTAAATAATATGGAGTAAATGTGTACGTAACTTAATTAATGAAATTTTTGATTTTTGATTTTTTTTATGAATATTATTTTTCTCATAAGTGATATTTTACGTATAAGTGATTTTTTACATATAAATTAATGTTTACCTTAAAAAGTGAAATATTACTCATAATTAAATTTTTAATTTGTAAGTATTGTTTATTTATAAGTAAATTTTATTATTATAAGTCAACCTTGAAGTTATTATTAATGTTTTACATATAAGTAAATGTTTTAGTTATAATTTTTTATATTTTACAAGTGATTTTTTGTCTTATTAGTAGTGTTTTTATT
>CAIGRO010022974.1:0-11488 GCA_903798355.1 Fraxinus baroniana
GCAAGTTTTATCTTGAACAAATACGTGAAAGAGCATCAATGGATTTCAGGGATCAATCTTCACCTTTATTGCGGCGCTCTATGAATAAGGATGGTCACTCTCAAGTCAGATCTACTCTAACTGGTAATCAAGAAGATTATCTGGTAAACAATAGTGGTGCAGGAGGCTCTAATATTGCAACTGCCAATGATTCATTGCAACACTCGTTGAAGCGAAGAATAAAAAAAATCCGGCAAAGACTTATGTCACTAAAACATGAATTTTCTGAGCCTTCTGTTGGTGTCGAAAATTTTGGCATAGGTTATAGGACTGCTGTGGGAACTGCAATGGGAAAAATTGCCAGATGGCTTCAGGAACTGCAAAAACTTCGCCAAGCGAGAAAAGAGGGTGCTTCTAATTTTGGACTAATAACTGCTGAAATAATCAAGGTACCAAATTGAACCTTCATCCTAGTTTACATTTGACATATCACTTTTCCTTATTATATTGGAAAACAAATACATAACCTTCACGTCAATGAATAATTATCCTATTACAATTTCTTGCTATTGGTGTAAACGTTAAAATTGTTTGCATTGTGATGTTGATTTCCTATTTCTTGATTCAATCATCTCCTCGTTGTTTTTTTTTTTGGCCTATTTAAAATGCTTACTCATTGATTTAGACATACATTTGTCACTAGTTCTTGGAGGGAAGGGATGCTGAGCTGCAGGCTTCTCGCCGAGCTGGTTTAATTGATTTCATTGCTTCTGCACTACCTGCTTCTCACACATCAAAACCTGAAGCTTGCCAGGTTACAACATACCTTTTAAGAATTCTGAGGGTAGTGCTTGCAGTGCCAGCAAACCGGAGTTATTTTCTTGCACAAAATCTCTTGCCTCCAATCATCCCCATGTTAGCAGCTGCACTTGAGAATTATATTAAAATGGCAGCATCATCAAATATTCGTGGTTCTACCAACATTATTGCAAGTAAAACATCGGTTGGAAATTTGGAGACTATTTCTGAAATTTTAGATGGTTTTCTATGGTCCGTGGCAGCAATTATTGTTCACGTAAGCTGTGATGTGCGCCAACATCAGATGCAGGATGGTCTATTAGAGCTTGTTATTGCCTATCAAATTATCCACCGGCTACGGGATCTTTTTGCACTTTATGATAGGCCACAGGTGGAAGGTTCACCTTTTCCTCCATCTATTCTCCTAAGTATAAATTTGTTGACAGTTCTGACATCCAGATTTGGAGACGTGTCCTCAATAGATTGGGAATCTTTTCCAAATGCAATGATGCCAGGAAATACACCTGGAGAGGCAAAACTTTTTGAGGCTGCAACCTCAAGATCTTCCACCTCATGTGATTCTATTGGATATAATGGTTCACCTTTTCCACCTGGTAGCGTACTCGTAAATTTGCCAGATGTACCAGAGGATAGGCCACTAGACAATATTCCAATACTCATTGACAATGAATCTCATAAAATTGAGTGTATTAGATCTAAGATCGAGACCGTAGTGGCTGTGGATGAATCTCCAATAATTCCGACAGATGATAAACCTGAGGGTTCTGTATCTCAGAAGGATGGAAAGAACTCTTCAAGCAGTGCTGCAGAACAAAAGAATGCAAATAACTTTGGCTTAAAGCAGCCTGTATCCTTTCTTCTCTCAGCAATGTCTGAGACTGGCTTAGTCTCTCTTCCTTCCATGTTAATTGCTGTGCTATTGCAGGCTAATAACCGGTTATCTACTGAACAGGTATTTTACATCCCTTCATTAATATGCAAATTATGTGCTATGCAGTGTTTATTATTTCACTAATATTTATTTTCCTTAACAATTTTTAAATAAATTCATTCAAGTTTCTGAGCCAGCACTTCAAACCTTGTTCATTCAATTCTTTTTATTTTGCTGATTGTGTTTTAACTTTTCATGATTGTTTTGTGGTTCTCGGAAACATCAATATTAAAACTGTCTTCCACTGTTTTATTTATCATCTTGAACAAAGAGAAAACCAGTGCATGTCCATTTCATCTTGGCATAAGCATGTGGATGCAGGTTTGAGATCATGGCATTGTTATACTCAGATAATATAACAAACAGATTGACAATTTGTTTTGCTGAAGAAATGCACTTTAAAGTTTAAACCCGTCTGAATCGGCAATATGCTGCAAACAATGCCTTGCAACAGCTGCTTAGCATTCACTCAGTATATCCCTGTTTAATTTATCGTATTAATTTCATTGACTACTTACTCTTCACTTGAAAGAAGTTGAGATTGTTCCTGTTTCTGGTTTGTTGCTAGCCAGATGGCTGTCTTTCTGTCTTTTATGACGTCACCCCCTTTGAAAGATAAACTTACTTGATACCATGCAAATTGTCTTAATTAAGACTGTTTCTTATTCGTCCCTTTCCATTGAAGCATATAGTGATAGAAAAGATTCTGTAGCAAAGCTAAAAGTTAGAAAGACATGATCTGCTTCTGGTGATCAGTTAAAAGTCATAAGTATTCTAGACTGTAGGTTTTCCTAGTTTGGTATTGAATAATTGAAAATGAGTTACTATTCTTCAGAGCTCGTATGTCCTTCCATCTAATTTTGAGGATGTGGCAGCTGGAGTGCTGAAGGTGTTGAACAACCTGGCGCTAATTGATATAACTTTCATTCAAAAAACACTAGTAAGTTGCTATGATTCAATTTTTTATGTGGATAGATGGTTATAACTTCTTTGCTTCAGCTTCTTATCTACACTTTTTTTCTTTGTAATTTGAAGTGAATTATTTACTTGTCCTGGATTAATTGCAGGCTCGGCCTGACCTTAAAATGGAGTTCTTTCACTTGATAAGTTTTCTTCTTTCGTATTGCACGGCCAAGTGGGGAATAGCTGCTGATAAGGTGATATTGACCTTGTTTCTCATGTGAAAAATTAGCTTATGAGTTGATATACTAGCTCATCAACACATCACATGAAAAGTCTAGCATATGAATTTATGAGCCTGTTTGGTAAAGATTAAAATCGGAATAAAATTGAAAAACTAGCCGTTATTGTTGACTTTTATTAGACGGATGAGACCCAATAACGACCGTATTTTCAATTTTAATTGTTACCAAACAGGCTCTATATTCTAAATATAATATCTTTAATGGCATATACAGATATAAGCCCCACGTACTCAGAATTGTTTGCAAATCATCAGAGAAGTAACTAGTTTGATTTTGATGCCATATATGGGACATTTTGCTCTCTCTCTCTCTCCATTCTTATATTGGGTTCTGGAGAAGTTAATATTCTTTATTATACAATTGTCAATAGTTGAAACACAAACATGCCATTTCCAGTATCTTCATTCCCTTGGTTACAGTATAATTTTAATACGAAATTTTCATTGGTTTAATTTTCTTTAATGTCTAAGGAAAACTGGACATTAGGTCGCCAACCTCGTTTCTGGAGCATCTGGGTCGCAAACCTTTCACCTTTGTAGCATTTAAGCCCTCAATAGAGGGAAACCTCCATTTGAACAATAAAAGGTCAAATTTTGTGTTAAAGACCATCATGCTGTTATTCTGAATTAAAAGAAGAAAGAGAAGGAAAAAGAAAAGAAAAATCTATCATCTTCTTCACTGACCCCACCCCACCTTCACTGTCAACTTTTCCCCACCTTGCTGCCGCCATCCACTCTACTTTCTCTACCTCTTGTGGAACCCCACGCTAATCCCACTCCCCACCAAACTCACCACCCACCTTCCCTGACAATCGACTACCTTCGAGCCTTCTCCAACCCTAGTCGCCTGCAAACCCACCCACTCACAAAAACCCCCAACTCCAACCCTTCAATCTCAAAACAATTTCTCAAATCGCATGTATCAGAATTTTTCAGGTATTGAATTCATTAACATTATTCTCCTGGTTTCACCCCGTACTAGGGGCTCAAAAACTATTATGTGAATATAATTACCTCAAAGAACATTCAGCTTGTCTGGTGGTCTTTTTATATATATTTTTTTAATTAAAGCACCATAACAGCCTTGGCATGTTTTTTAGGCCTGCCTTTTTATGTATATTGGTGCCTTGAGAAAGAAGCATTAGAACTCCTTGTTAATAATTTTTACATGTTCAAAATTAGTCTATCTGTTGAGATTCTCTTCATGGAAAAATGTTCTGTCTTATTTATGGTGAAATCAGAGCAGGAATTTAACAAAGATCAGAGATTCAGATATAATGTTAGTTATCTTTGCTATACTCCAGAGCACCGTAACCTGTAGTTCACTGCATCTGCAAACTCACTGCTACAAGATTTAAATTTGTATTCCACAACCAGCACCGTACTATTTCCTCCATACATAGCTTCATTTTTTCTGCTTAGATAATTTATCAGATGTGGTTTTTTGTGGCTCCAAAGTCCATACATGAGCTTAAAAGCAAGGATGAGTTCCTTTTCATTGTATCGAAAGTAAAAGCTGACTTGAAAGAATTAGTTCTTTTGCTTCGACTTTAACATTAAGTAAAGGCAACTATGAACTTGAAATGCCTTGTGTAACCATTTTATGTCTATTGATAAGCACTACTATAGATGTTCATTTCTGCAACGATCCATGGCTAGCGTAGATTTTGTCATTGGTATGGAAAGAATTTTATCCTAGTCTTTGTGCTTGTATATCGGAATGGAATTGTTCATGATTTAGTTCCCCAACACCCAAGCCACCCAGTAAATAAATAATTATTCTAGAAGAAAAAATCTGTGAACCAAAAGTGCATAGTAGTGTTGCAGTTCAAGATCTCCTATTACCCATCCCAAACTTTATATTAGCAGACTATCTCCATCTGTGCCAATCATTCACTCTGAAGTTCATATAGGAGTGAAGTATAGCTTATTGGTTTGTATTTGTTTCTCGTACTGTAGTTTGGTGTTCCGACTGAAATTCCTTTTTTGAGCATGGCTCTGTGCGGGCTCAATCTTTTGCTTTTCTCTGGCTATCAAGACTTCTGCTCATTTATCTCTCAGACTATTGATCTAATTTCTAAACCTGTAGCTTGTATCCTTCATGAGTTAATTATTTTCTTCTGTCTTCTTGTATAGTCACTCAACTGCATTAGTTTCACTTTGGTCACCAAACTTTTTTTTTTTTTTTAAATCATTCACTGAACTGTCAGTTTTGTTTCAATTAATTTACATTGTGTACTTCCGTAATCTAAATTATCAAAAAGAGGTGAAACTTGATGTTTGGTCCTCATTCAGGAAAACATTTTACTGGTGAAAGGAATCAGTGATGTTGGGTGCATGTTTGTGAACGTCAATTGATTACTTTTCAGTCCGATATCTGTTGATTATTGTTGTATTAATTTATGGTTGTGACGAATGAGTTTTAAGATATTACATTTTCGATGCTCATAAATTTCTCAGATTGGTCAGCTTTTGCTGGAATCTTTAGTACTTCTTGGATACTTTGCCTTGTTCCATCCTGAGAATCAAGCTGTCCTACGCTGGGGAAAGAGTCCGACCATCCTACACAAGGTGAGTATAAAATAATTACTGGCCATCTTCAAGTTATTTTGAAAATGACCTGTGCCTTGCCGCCAAAAAATAGTAACTTCTTTATGATAAGGTGTTTCGAAACAACAAATTACTAAAAGGCGACTTTTACTTTTAAACTTAGCCAATCATGTTGTACGCACATTTATCTCAGACGTTGGATTAAAGAATCTAATTTATCCAACCGGAAACACAGGTCTGCGATTTGCCTTTCGTGTTCTTTAGTGATCCCGAGTTGATGCCAGTATTAGCCGGCACATTAGTGGCTGCTTCATTTGGATGTGAACAGAACAAGGATGTTATTCAGCAGGAACTCAGTGTGGACATGCTTCTTTCCTTGCTCAAATCATGCAAAAACAGTCACTCCAATTCAACCTTAAACGACATGCCATCAGAAGAGCCTGGTGAATCCAACCCTGTGGCTCTTGAATTTAGAAAACTCCCAGTCGATGCATGTCAGAAATCATACCGAAACAATCTAAGAAGCAATCGAGGATTTTCCCAGAGAGTTATGCCAGCAAATAACACGAGAACAATGAAGGTACGGAACCCGAGAGACAACAAAGCAGTAAAGCTTTATGAAGAGACTGGTTTGGGGCCCTGTCAATCTGCGTCTGAAACTTTTGCCTCAATGTTGAGATTCCCTATGAGCTTCATCAATAAAGTGGAGCAGTTTTTTGCTGCTAAAATAACCAGACTAACGGAAGGTGATTGATTTGGAAGCTTATTTGTTTAGAGACGAGCAATTCAAATGAACAGCAGGAAAATATTTTGTTTACAATTTATTTTCTTGAAAAGAAATGGAAAAACTTTTGTATTATTACCCATCTGAAAATGGCTGTATCATATAACTTTGTTCTCATACAAATTGTTGAAGTGAAGTTCAATGGTGATTCTTGCGTAATGCTGTGATTGATTCCAATAGTACCTTATGAGGTAGATTTATTGCATTAAAGAAGAAAAATGAGATAAAATTTTGAGCTATGTAGAAAAATGAAGCATCCTCTTTAGTCGGAATAGCAACAAACTGTGGAATAAAGATTATAGAGGGTGCAACTGACCCAACTTTCCAATACTTCTTTACACGCAACGCAATAGATGCCAGTTTGTGGACGACTTTGTTCCTATCTCTAGAATTAAAATTGACAACCAACAATTAATATTAAAAGCTAGTTAAACCGTGCCCAGTAGACTTCCTCTTCCTCTCATCCCTTTGTTAGGTGTTTAATCGGGGTACTATTACCTTTGTTCCTAAACTTGGAATGGATGGCCGAGAGCAGTTGGCACACAGTTATATGGATACAATGCTTTACCTGTAGACACTTCTCCAACTCTTGTAAGAATTGTATAGGAGTGATTCTCAGAGGACTTTCTGAAAATAAATAATATCTTAAACAACCACTCATTTGGAGCAAATCGAAAGTCTGAACATAGGCTCTAAACTGAAACCCTTTCCTCTTGCAACTACAAGTATTACTATTATGAATTTCATGATTTATTTGTTCAAAAACAGTTTTTAAACCAAAAAAATACAGTATTTGATATATTGATAAAAATATATAAGCTACTTTAAGCTTGTTTGAGCACCATACTAGAACGAACACTTGCAACTTTCTGCAAAAACTATGGACGTATTTTGTTATGCCTCGCCACCGAGGCTTCTAGTGGAGATCACGTCGTAGTCCACGTGGAGACATGAGTCGGATATGAAAAAATCAACAAAGACTCGATTGATCAAAATAAAGAAATCAAAGAAGAAACTGATGTCTCTTATTCCGAAACTCCTTTTGGCCAAAACCCTTGCTCCATTTGAAGCTCCTTTTGGCGAAGCCATTACTGTCTTTTGAATCTGCGGGCAATCTTTAGAAATGATTGATATAATGTTTATAATAATAAATGTCAGGATTGTCAGCCTAAGGTATAGGGTGGCGGCCCGTTGTCAATGAATTAAATGCATAGCAGACTAAGTAATGTGAGGCTTCGGCCTGGGAGATGAGACCACATAGTCCTTATCCAACGGCTATCACTTCGGTCAGAACTCAAATAAGCAACTCTTGTAACATTTGTTTGAGATGCAACTCTTTACACTTGAACCCACAATCGGTTTTCTCTCTTGCTTATTGCATATTTATTTGATTGAGTTTAATTTGTTTTTACTTTGGTTGAGTTGTTTATGGTTGTTTGCTTATATGTAATCATCTTTGATCATATTGTCAGTACTCGAACATTTTTGTTTCGCGTTGTAAAGTATCTCCCACTACCATAAACGCCATCATTTTTCACCCGAATTCGGTCAAAATATGTTAAAATTTGCTTGCGTAGACACTAGTGGGTCTGGTATCTGTGTCCACATAACCATTACAAAAAAAGGGGTCTACAAATTAGCGCTGTCTACGAGAAGCCACACATTCAACCACGAAGAACCCATGGAAAAAGCTATTAAGGAGATATACTTTGGGTGGGTTTTTTTCCTTTGAAGAAAAGGGGTTATTCTTGAAGAAAAAATCACCAAATAATCCAAGAGGAACCGCTTGTCAGATTCCAATATATTCCTTGAAAAAGGAATATCATATGCATATAAAATAATAAGTTGCTTTTGGAGAAAAGACGTGACCATAAGTTCTGACAATGAAAAGTCTGCACCTTGGAGAGCTAGGGAACACCCTAAAGAAGGATAACTCTCATATGCTGCTCATCGACGTGGTGGATCAAGAGGTGAGTCCAGAATAACTTCTAGACTCACTAGGGAGGTGGCTACCTTGGCCGTAAACATGAGAGATATTACCCAACAGAATATTACCACGCATGAGCTGCTTTGGAATATGCAGAACCAGGGAGGATACCCAATCCCCTATACGCAACTCAAGGGAATTTCTTCTTCCGTGATCCTTTCCTAGTTCTGCAAGGGAATTACTGTCATGATGAAGAGGAGGTCCAAATCCAAATGGCTAATTATCAACATTACACCAAGGAAGAGGCCCGTCAGGAGAGGGAAATTAAGGTTGATACATCCACCAACTATGCCATTTATCGACCTAATAAAGTTTCATTCAACTCTCCTCCAAATTACAAATCGGAAGACGTGGTTCAGAGATCCATAAGTGTATTCGATAGGTTAAGCCTCGGAGGGCCTAGAAATAGGTAGGCTTAACCTCACTTTGCATCTAGAAATAGGCAGCAAGGACAAACTGTCTCAGAATCCTCCACTTAGGAATAGGCATCAGAAAATGGCAAACCAGGCCAGGAATCAAACAGGTCAGTCCCTACCATCACGGGGACCTCAAGTCAGAGAGGATGAAGATTCTGACGACCACAAAGGTCTTGCGACTCGACGACGATGATGCCAATTTGCCATTCTCCCAGGAAATTAGGGACGCCCCTGTCCTAAGCTACTTCGTGCTTCCTAAAATTTTCAAGTACGATAGAAGATGTATCCTGCGAAGCACCTCAATAGCTTCAAAACCTACATAAGCTTAAGGGGTTCAAATACCTATGTGAAATGTAGAGCCTTCTACTTGACCCTAAGTAGGGCAGTTGAAGTGTGGCACACTAGGCTTCTAGAATGAAGTATCAAAAGTTGGCCAGATTTCAAAAAAGCTTTCCTTAAGCGCTTCGCAACAAACAAGGAATGAGAGTCATTGAAACGCTTTTTATCTTGTTTTACTGATGAAATGACCTACTGCGTACAAGTTCCTGATAGAGAAGCACTGTCAGCTAGACATATATTATCTCTTTCGGAGAGACGTGCAAAATAAGGATCCTGCCATTATAACGCCCTATTGAAAATGATAAGGTACGAGAACATCAATGATGACTTGAAAAATCATCGCAATAGGGCCAACAAAGGACTTCCACCTCCTTAGAGACAACGAGGAAAAGGTCCTACATCCCATTTGATGAAACACCAGGTTGGACAGTCAACCACCCTTAACCCAGGGTAAGCACTAGCTGTAGTAATGTTGAATGCAGTGCCAACTTTGGCTTATGAAGAAGTCAACCCCACTGTTGAGGTACACCAAGGAAGGTCCAACCAACAGTTTTTCTAAAAGGGAAAGGGTAGAGGACGAATTTCTGAACCTAGGAATAGGAATGAGACACCCTTTATTGTACTTACTATTATTCCTATAGCCATAATACAGCTGATTGTCGGGACATTACCTTACATGCATAATCTAGTAATCAAAGAAGGATCAGACGCCTTCGAGGAGATGCACCTCTTAGGCAAGATCGACAACCTAGGATGATAGAGTTCAAGTGTCCCATTCGAAAAGACATTCCTCAGAGACGAGAAAGTGGGGAAAGGCCTAGGGAAGGCCAAAAAAGGAGAATCCCTCCAGCTAACACTGGCCGCCAACCTATTTGAGAGATTGATACAATCTTTGGAGGTCCGTATGTTGGAGGGAAAAACTAAGAATGTGCAAAGGAACTATGCAAGGGAAGCCTGGGATCCTCCAATGGCAAGCTTCATAGTCAACAACAGTCGACCCTCAATTAGGAGATGGGTTCAACCCATTACTTTTACACAAGACGATGCAGTTGACTTACATTACGCATATTGTGACACCTTACTGGTAAGGGTCGTTGTAATATGAAATGGCCTTAAAAGAATGTTAGTGGATACTAGGAGTTCGGTCAATATCATATTTGGAACAACCTTTGGCAAATGGAAGTGGACCGAGCTCCCACTTGTTTGACTTCACTGGTGATAGCATCATCTTAAGGGAAAAATCACTCTATCAGTGAAGTTGGGGATTATCCCATTGATTGTTCATCATTTTATGGAATTTTTGGTAGTATACACCCCTCTACCTACCATAGAGTACTTGGAAGACCAATGTTAAAGGAGTTATGGGCTGTTGCGTCCATTCACCATTTGTGTATGAAGTTCCCTACAGAAAATGGCATGGTCATTGTTAGAGGTGACCAAATAAGTGCAATGGAGTGTTATTTGAACTCCCTCGGGAAGGCATAACCTAGGGACATCAATGTAATTTTAATAAATATTGACATGAATGATGCCGCAAAACAATGACAGATCCCTGAACAAAGGAAAAAAGTCGAAATGGTAGATGCTTCTGAAGAAGAGGTTGCATTTGGAGTAATAGCAGCCCTGAAAAAGGGAGAGCTGCTGAAGAAGTGGCTAAATTTGATGATCTGAATCCTTGCATCATTGATTACGAACCTCAAACAATCCCAGTGGAAGAGTTGGAGAGTTTTCCAATAGATCCCTAGAATCCCTCCAAATTTTTGCAGGTTGTAAATGATATGCCAACGGGGTTAAGGAGAAACTGAAAAGCTTCTTATACGAAAACTTGGATATCTTTGCTTGGAGACATGAGGACATGGTTGGTATCAACCAAAAAGTTAGTTGTCACCCCTTAAAGATTGATCCTAAAACTACCCCTAATCGACAAAAAACGAGGGCCCTCAACCTAGAAAGGTATGAGACCCCGAAGTATTAAGTGAAGAAGTTGATTGTTAATTGCTTCATCCGAGAATCAACCTATCCGAAGTGGGTGTCAAACCCTATCCTTGTTAAAAAAACATAATGACAAGTGGATGGTATGCGTAGATTTTTCTAATCTTAACTAAGTTTGCCACAAGGATAATTTTCCACTTTCATAAATAGACCAGCTCGTTGATTCTACTACTGAGCACGAAATACTGAGCTTCATGGATGCTTATTCAAACTATAATCATATCCCAATGTACCCAGCTGATAAGAGCATTGATGCCCTTTGGGTTGAAGAAAGTCGGGGCCACGTATTAGAGACTTGTTAATAAGATATTAGCGGACCTCATCGGAAAGAAAATGGAGGTACACATGGATGATGTGCTGGAGAAAATCTTGAAAGTAAAGGATCATGTGGAGCACCTCGACGAAGCCTTTCAAATACTGCGAAAGTACAGGATGAAGCTAAGCCCCCTTAAATGTGCATTCGGAATAGCCTCAGGGAAATTCTTGG
>CAIGRO010023008.1:0-12384 GCA_903798355.1 Fraxinus baroniana
ACTATGAGCGATGTTTATTTATAGGATCGTGCTATAGATTTTATTAATGCTCATTTTTTAACATATCACAATGTGTAATTATTTATCAATTACATAAACATTACATCATTAGTTATTTAATTAACCAAAAAAACTACATCTTTATTAATAAAAATTTAATTCTTAACCAAAAAAATTATATATAACCTAAGCAAACGTGCATTGCACGTTGCTTAAACCTAGTGATTTATAAATTTAGCTAAACGGAGCGGCTGTTGTGGGCACTATTTATTATGGGTCAACCAATGTAACATCCCACTTAGAACTGCTAAAGTTTCAATTGTTTTTAATGGAGTTTTAGTTTCAATATATTCTTAAACAATTTCTACAAAATATGGCCTTAGCTTCCGCTGGAAAGAATTTATAAGACAACAAAGATTTGTGCGATACATAAATAGATAATATTTATGAACTTATTGAAATATGTGATTAAAAATAAAATTTGATCATTTATAAATAACAATTTGACATACTTGTGACATTTTAGTTTGAAGTCTCAACGTGTTCATTGTTGTTTGTGCACAATTTTTTCTCTACGATTTCTCTTCTGGAACGAGTATTGTCAAACTTTTCTATATTCATTAATCAATATAGATACATAATCGCATTTGTTATAGAAATAATGTTTGAATAAAGTCTTGTTTTTGTGATTTCAACAAACCTAAGTTCAATTTGAATAAAATTTTTGTTTTTATGATTATGGGTGTATTTGAACCACATTATTTTGGGAAAAATGTATTTTGGAATAATAGATTGATGGAAAATGTATGATTGAAAAAGAAGGAAACGTTACTGATGTGATGAAAAATATTATTTTATTAAAAAATATATAATTGAAAATCAGTAGAAGAATGAGAATAAAAATTTTAATTGTACCAAACAGGCTATAAATAGAATTCTTGTGATTGTTCGGGCTCATTTCATTCTAATTCAGGGTCATGTTGGAATTTCATCAGTGGTCATTGAGCTTGAATGAAATGTTGACTAGGTCATTAAACTTTAATTTATCGCAATTGAGTAATAAACTACAATATATTTTCAAATTTCACTAATCCGCCACCTGTGACTAGTGACCTCCGAAATTGATAAAAATCGCTTCAAATTAATGATCATATGCATACCACAATTAATCTAACATTTAAATTAACGATCATAATCCTTATTTTATCATTTTTTAGAGTGCCGCACCGGCACATTGCGTACATAAATAACTCTTATTTGGTGGGACTAAAATCAGATTTTTAGTAGATTTTGATAAAATATGTAATTAAAAAGTTATATATTCCATGAAATATATAGCTAAAATTAATTATTAATTTTAATTTAAATTAAAATTTAGATTTTAAATCTCTATCAAATAAGAACATATTCAACGTAAATCAACTAAGTAATTTCCAAAAATTAGGAGATAATTGATGACATTATCTGATGGATTCAATTGACACAAATTAGAAGTATAAGGAACCCAATTCAAATTTGGAAGAAAGTATACTAACTGTCGGTGAGATTAACCAAGCAAAGGAAAAAGATAAAATTTGAAGGGGGAAGAAAGGGGACTCTTCAAAACCCTAAACTTCCTTAAACCCTGAATTATTGCTGGCTAAATAGTTAATCCTATTCAATTTTTTTTTTTTCCTCAAAAATTCATTGATTTTGCTGTTATTTTACGAATGGCTCATCGTTTCATCCGATCATTACGAGGAACACTGAATTATCTTGCCCCACAACAATCGAAACCTGTTAGCAATGTTTTCCAATCTTCATCCAGGACTTATGTTGCAGAAATGCGAAAGTCCGCGTTCGAAGGTAACATTCTCAGGCTCATACGCAATGAAATCCAGTACGAGCTCGACCGCTCTCCTCCCTTTCAGGTATTATTAATCTTTTTATATATTCATTACTGTTATTATGTTACAGAAAATGCGAAAATCGGGATCTGAAATTGATTGTGTACACAAAGAATAACTAGAACTGGAGACTAACACAAAAGAAATTTAGCAGTATTTTGGAAACGTGAAACTGAAGAAGGGTTCTGTCTTTTTTGGGATAGGAATGATATTCAAGATAGCTCTTTTCAAATTTGAAATGATTTTACATGATTTTAAAATTCAAGGCCCCAATTGAGCTGAAATATGGGTACGAGGATATCAGTAAAGTTTGAACATCAACATGAAATTTCTGAAGCCTCAATAATTGCAAATTGAGAGTGAGTGCGAAAAATGTTTATCTCACTATAATGTCTTATAACGAATCTAGAGAAGGTGAGCATTTTCTAATGTATCAATGTGTTTCAGCACTATTTTTATTTTAAGATTTGACGAGTGTATTAGGTGGTCTATTGCACAGTTAAACAAATCAGCCAAGTATAGATGAGACTGTGTATTGAAGTTTTTGTTAACTTCATTTTTCTTTTTTTGTGTGTGTGTGTTGGGGTGGGGAGTACTACTCTGACTTTCATGGAACATGAGAAATATACTGTCTTCTAATGAACCATAAAGATTGAATTGGGGGTGGTGGGGGGTGAGTTTCTTTTAACGGCACCAACTTTCCCTGCATAAAATTGAATTTCATAAAAGTGATCTTTACACATGGAATTAGGAACTAGATCCTTTTCCCATGTTGCGGGAGACTTTCTTTGTTGCCTACTTTATAGTTTGCTAGTCTTCTATTATGCGCTGTGTCCAGACCCTCTCCAGCCACTGTTGGTGCTACAATATGTTACCTGTTTCCATATAGGATAATCATACTATTTGGTGACAATGAAAGAAATTGACTGCAGCATACTGTCTTGAATATAAAAACTTGTTTGATAAAGGGACGAGCTTCTGAGTTTATGAGGTTTCTTTCCTCTTTACTTTCTCCTAAAGGATAGGCAGACACATTGATCATTCTTGTGAAAAGGGATCAATATTGAAAGCATGTTAAAAAAATGGTTGATTTATTTGTTTTTTTTTTTTTTCCCTAAGTTGCTCTACTCTTTTTAGTAATTGATCTATAGGGTATCATCTTTGAGTACATAAAATACAAGAAGTTATTTGTAAATTAAAGTTAGTTCTGGTTTGAAGTAAAATGAGATGGATCATTAGTGGATAATCACTTTCGGTTGTCTTAACTGTGACATTTGTAATCCTGTGTACAAGTGATGTCATTTTGTTTGTATTATGAAATGATTCTTACTAGGATTATGCATTGATGGGTCACTGCATTGTTTTATGTGTGCTAAAAATAATATAATATACTGGAATACCTAAATATATGTCTGTATTACAGCCTACGTCAGAATTTAATGCATTTAAGGTCGATGAACGGCCAGGAGAGCAGTGGATTAATTTAAGGAGGAAATTTGGAGAGAATGAAGAGATCAAAGTCGAAGTAACTATGTTTGATGGATCTCTTCCCATAAAAAAAGCTGGCGACATAGCTACGGAGGATGATGTACAGCTTCACATTACTATCATCGTTGACATCTTTAAGGGAGAGGACAATGATGTTCTGGAATTTGTTTGCTCTGCATGGCCAAACAGCATTGAGATTCGCAATGTCTTTACACGTGGACATAATAAAATAAAGATTCAGCCCTATATGGGACCTGGATTCAAGTATGTATTAAAATTCTATTCCCTTTGACCCGTGAATTTTTCTCTCTTCTTTCAACTTTGTAATGGGACTATGGTCAACATTCTTAGTATGACGTTGAAAAAATATAATGAACCTAGAGATAGTTATCATATGCAGAATGGTTGGGCCTCTATGCAGTTGATCTACTAGTTAATTTAAGATCTCGGTGATTAACTGCAGTCAACTAGTGTTGAAATATATCTGGAATCCAAAATGACTCGTGTAGTTGATCCTACTCTCCCTCTATACTTGCCACCTGATCCCATCACCAGTGTCAAAAAGTAAAACCATTCATGCATTTTTTTCGCAACTACATATGGAGCCCTGGTCCTTTCATGTTGTACTTTGTTGGAATTTGATTATTTTTTGTTTTCTTGATTTTCAGGGAATTGGATGATGAGCTGCAGGATTCACTTTATGACTTCTTAGAGGCGAGAGGTATAAATGATGAGCTTGCTGAATATTTGCATCAATACATGAAGAATAAAGATAAAACCGAGTATATCCGTTGGATGGAAACTCTCAAATCTTTTGTTGAGAAGAATCCAAAAGACTAGTTAATCTAATTCTTTGAGACACTGGTTCCCGGGTCATGATAGCTCTCACTGCATAATTACCATTCCTGGAATGTAAGTTCTTTAATCTTCATTTTGTGTTCCATTTCAAAGATTATCGAAAAGTAGTACGAATCATCTAGGATAATGTTTAGGCTTGTCTTCCTAATCTGGCAAATATTTTGTTGGGTTCTCGTTTTAAACCGTCTATGTGATGTAGTTTGACTGGATCTAATTCAATTTTTGTTTTTAGATTCTTTGATGGCCGAATCACACTATAAAACCTCTCCTTTTGCTTTATCATTATTTCCTTCAAAATCATATTTCTCCCATCTTCATATGTTTCTTATGCTTCACTTAAACTTAATTCAATGAATTAAATGTAATTTAAATATTATACACGAAATTCCATGTTGCATAAAAATTGAATAATGCTATGCATCGGTTCAAGTGGCAGTATTTCCCATTGTCTTGCCTCATCATCCAAGGAATGGATAAGGCAGCTGAAATATATGTTCAATTGGTAGTATTCCCCATTGTCTTGTCTCCAAGGAGTGATATGTGTTATATTGTTGTTCAAAATTATGAGAAATATCGAGTTTGGAATGAAAGTGGATCAAAATGGCTGCATATTTGAACTGAACCATGCGGTCCTATGGCCATATACCGGGACTCAATGTCCCGGTATGTTCCATACCATGCGGCCGCACGGTATTATTTTTTGACCGTTTATAGTCGTTTTTTATCCATTGTAGTTTTGAATTTGGTGGCTTTTGACAATGTTTTGGCACCATTTTGTATCCATTTACTGTAGGTTATAAATAGGGAGTTAATTTAATGAATGCTCCTTTTTTTAGTTCATATTACTACTTGCTCACTGATCAATAAAAGATTACCCATTGCTCACCCATCTATCTAATATATTACCCGTTCATCACCCGTTTGAATTCTGTCAAATGCAATTAACGGAATGTCCAACATGGCGGATGGAAATCCTACGTGGCATTAACGGAAGTTAATTGAGTCCTAGTGGGCCAAAAGTGCAAAAAAGCCATGACATTTCTTCACTTTTCCAACAAAATATACCAGACACGTTTTTTTCACCCTCTCTCTCTCCAGACAAGGGCACAAATTCACCCCCAAATTCACACCAAATCCATGAACCCTAAAATTCGCCACCAAAATCCCAAGTAAAATATTGATGTTCAGAAACTACACACACACACACACACACACACACACACACAATTAACTCCAAAGAGGTTGATTAGTTGGTAGTGGAGCTCGACATTTCGAATGAAACAGAGAAGAAAGCGTAAGGAGCTCGGCATTTCGAATGAAATCAAAAGTGGAATCTGATACAATGATGCTCCACTCGTCCAGTAATCTTGTCTTCATCTTTGTAGTTGGAAAATTGATTTCAGATTAGAGCCACCATATTAACGTTTTTCCCTGTGTTGTAGTTGGAAAATTGGTGGATTATGTTCTGTGTATTTGAATATATAAATGAATAAAATCGAATTTAATCCTTAATATGTTTAAGGATTTAGTTTTAAATGTTTATCTTTTATTGTGTTTTGTATGTGACAATTAATGGTTAATGAGATTGCTGGTGCAGTCTGGAGCATATGAGATGAAGAAGAAAAAATGGTGACTTTTGTTGTAATGGCAGAGGAGTTTGGGGTTATGCAAAATAATGGTCTTTGCTGCTGCAGTGGAGATTTGTAGTATATTCCATAACTAATTAACAATAACATAACAGATTATCTATATTTTATTGGCTGAGTAAAAAGCACAAGCAATCTGATGCAAATTTCTGATGCAAACTGATGCATTTAACTAACAAGCACATGCAATCTGATGCAAATGGCATCAACAGCTAAAAAAAACATGAATTTTGATTGGCTAAAGTAACAAATTCTCACCTACTTTGCTAGATTGCATAACAAAATAAAAACTGATGCACATTAAAACAGCAAAAAAACTGATGCATTTAACTAGTTTGTTGCAAATAACATCAAAAAAGCTTCAAATCATTTCTACTGCATATAAGTTCAAATCTCCAATTGTAGGTTAACTCTACAAACTCGCCCTGAAATCCCATTGCTAGCCAGCTTTCTGTCACGTGACAAATCCATAAAAGTAATTTAAGAAAGCACAGTAATTTTCAGTTGCTCATTACAACACCAACTAGTTTGTTTCCAAAATCCGGCATAACTTCTAACGTAAAATACTAAAAACGAATTGGTGTTCTACTGAGTAGCTGCATGGGTCCATTTCCTCAGAGGTGCAAATGGCATCGAGCGTCTAACCACTCTTCTGTTCTTGTCTCTGGCTGCCCTATTCTGTGTTGCAAATCTTCCACCATAATTTGGAGTAGGATATTTTCGGTTGGTGAAGGAGCATTCTTTTGTTTTCCAGTTGGTGAAGGAGCACTCTCCTGTCCTCCACTGCATGAATACTTGCCAAATCATCCACTTTCAGTTTGTCCAGCGGAGCAAAATGCTCCGAATTTAACTTCAGAATGCCAGTAGTATCCTGTTTAGGAATACACTTTGTATCTGGTGTTTCCCTTACCAGAGGGGAAACTTTTCCATCAACAGGCTCTTCCAAAGTATGAGTACTTTGTTTTTCAATCAATACTGGTAGATTTTCAACTCCGTCGCTGCTCAATTCTCTTAATTGTGATAGAAATGTCTGCGCCATTAACACCTTTTTTCTGGTTCTTCAGCTCATTGCTCAGTACTTCGTTTTTTACAAAGGCGAATTCTTTCTCTATGGCTCCTTGTCGTTCCTTTAACTTCATGATTTCCACCTTCAGTTCCCTGATCATCCATCAAGATTTGAAGCTCCTTCTCTGTATCAAGTGAAGATGTATCCACTTTTTGTTATGTTCTTACAGGTTTCTTCATGCTTTGAGGATATTGATTTCTTCTCTTTATATATTTCAGCAAATGCATCTTCCCCTTTCGAAAACACTTGTTCTTGAATTCCCATTGGTCCTAATTGATTTTCTTGAAGCCCAGTCAAATATTCACACCGAAGAAATATTACAACCATCAACTTTCAATTCAAAACAGCAGTAATAGAAGTTTCGAGCAAACAATTAGACAAAATGTCAATAAACTGAGTGAAGAGAAGAAGAACCCGCTGGCGAATTTTAGGGTTCATGCATTTGGGGGTGGGTTTCAATTTGGAATGGTTCAATTTGGGGGTTAATTTGGATTTCGTTTTTGATTTCACTTCCGTTATGTGCCACGTCGGATTTTCATCCGCCATGTGGCACATTCCGTTAGATGCATTGGATGGAGTTCAAAGGGGTGATGGATGGGTAATATATTATATAGATGAGTGAGTAATGGGTAATGTTTTATTCTTCAGTGAGCAAGTAGTAATATGGGTTGAACATCGATGATCATTCATTAAATTTACTCTATAAATAGGCGATCATAGTTCTTTTGAACATGTTGAAAAAACATAGAAAAAGATCATTTATTATTCCAAAAACAATAGAAACCACTTTCTTCTTCATATTCATTTTCTCCTTATTGTGTTCTCTAATTTGAGTAGAATTACTTTTTGTGCTTTATTGAAATTTTACAATAAAGCTTGATTACACTTACAAACTGTTTATCGGAAACCATTAAGCATTTCAATCAATCTGGGGAGGGGGCAAATTTAGTTCGAGGATAGCGATCAAGCGTTCGAGCCTTCCATATTGTTCGGTGTTTTGTTATTGATTTGATTCATAATTGATGTTGATTTTGGCGTGTTTCTTCTTCAACTCCGGTATCGTTTCAACTACAATCTCAAACTAATTTTTCTACAATGGAGAGTGAATTAACTATGGCAACGATAAAATTGATGAATCAAGATTTGGTTCGCTTGGATCGTTTTGATGATAAAAATTTCACACGGTGGCAAGATAAGTTGAAATTCTTACTACCATAGCTCAAAATATTTTACATTCTTGATTTGGATTTGACGCCATTACCTGAACCATCAAGTGAAGAAACCGAAGCTATAAAAGCGGAAGACAAAAGGGCCGTGAAGATGAATTGATATGTCAGGGTCATGTTCTTAATGCATTGTCGGACCGTCTATATGATTTGTACACCAACACTTGGCTAAGGAGATTTGGAACGCCCTAGAGAGTAAGTACAAAACAGAAGAGGAAGGTACCAAGAAATTTTTAATTTTAAAGTATTTTGATTTTAAATTTCTAGAAAATATTCCATTGCTTCCTCAAATTCATTAATTGCTAGTATTAGTGAACAAATTGAAGGTGGTGAAGATTGAAATCCCGGAGATCTTTCAAGTGGGGGTAATAATTGTTAAACTTTCCAGAATTTGGAAATGAGACCGAAAGAAAATAATGCATAGTTCCACAAATTATCACTTTCAGGGAGAATGAGGTGGAGAAAATTGAACCGCTTGTGAAATCTAACAAATGAAAGCCTTCTACGAACTTCAACAAGTCCAAGAAGAAGATCAAATGAGGGTGTTTTGTGTGTAGAAAATCTGGGCACTATACAAATGAATGTAGACACCGGTAACAAAACAACTTCGAGGATAAAGTAAATTTCATCAAAGAAGAGAACATTGTGGTCATCATTAGCGAATTCAATGCTATCAAGGGAAAAATTCCCGATTGGTAGTATAATACATGTGCAACTATACATGTATCAAATGATAATTCATTATTCAAGACTTATCATGGAGACCAAGAAATCCAAATGGGCAAAGAGGTCCGATCAAAAGTAATTGGTAATGGAAATGTCGATATCATCTTCACTTCCGAGAAAATCGTTACTTTAACTAATGTACTTCATACATGTTCCCGACATGAATAGAAATCTAGTGAGTGAAAATCTCTTAGGAAAGTCGAGCATAAAATGTGTTTATGAGTTTAGTAAACTTGTATTATCCCTTAACAGGAAATTTGTTGAAAAATGCTATTCTTGTGAAGGAATGATCAAATTGTGTACCGTTGACAAATCTTTAATTAATAAAGTTCATTTTGCTTATGTCATTGGTTTATTTTCATTATGGCATGCTAAATTATGTGACGTTGGTAAAACTACAATGCATAGATTGATGAGATGTAATTTGATTTCATATAATGTAAATAATGAATTTAAATGTAAAACATGTGTAGAAACTAAAATCACTAAAAGACCATATCAAAGTGTAAAACAGACCTTTAGTAACTTAAAGTTAATTCATTCGGATATATGTGAATTAAATGGTATGCTAACTAGATGTGGAAATATGTATTTTATTATCTTTATTGATAATTGCACTAGATACACGTAGGTCTACCTTATGAAACATAAATATGAGGCATTTGATATGTTAAAAATTTATAAAAGTGAAGTTGAAAATCACTTAAGAAAGAAAATTAAAAACTTAAGAAGGGATAGAGGTGGGAGAATACTTCTCTAATGATTTGAATATGTTTTGTGAACAATATGGTATTTTGCACTTAGGACACTCGAATAAAATGATTTGCCTGAGAGAAAAATAGGACCTTAGTTGAAATGATTAATGCTATGCTTACATATGCTAAGTTGCCATTTAACTTGTGGGGTGATGCTTTATTTAGTGCATGTAGGATATTAAATAAGATTCCGTCAAAACATACTAAGGTTTCTCCTTATGAATTGAGGAAATGGAGATAATCGAACATTGGATACTTCAAAGTGTGGGGGTGTCTTATATATTGAACAAACACGAACCCTAATAGGAATAAGTTTGGTCCAAGAGGCATTAAATGTGCTTTTTGTAGGATATGCTAACAATAGCAAATTTTACAGATTATTGAACTTGGAGACCAATGTGATTATCAGATCAAGTGATGTAGAGTTCTTTGAGGATTCGTTATCTTCGGATAATGAATTGAGGGAAATTCATAAAAATATTCCTAGCTTAAGTGGAACACGAAATGAAACATCTTATAAAGATGATGAATTAAGTGAACCACGAAGAAGCAAAAGAACTCGGATTGTAGGGATTGGATGAAATTGATTCTCAAACTTATTTCCTTTTATTTGGTAGAGAGAAATGAGGTAAATGTTTTAAGAACAATTATTTTTGTTCTATAAGTTAAAAATGACCCTAAAACATATAAAGAAGCTATGGATTCGCGTGATAGCATCTTTTGGAAAAATGCGATTAAGGACGAAATGGATTCGATAATGTCAAATAACACTTGGAAGCTTGTCGACTTCCCACCCGTGTCCAAATCTATTGAATGTAAATGGGTGTGTAGGAGAAAGTATAACGCTGATGGTTCTCTTAATACGTTCTAGATTAGTAGCCAAAGACTATCGACAAAATGAAGGAATTGATTAAAGGAATTGATTACTTTGACACCTATGCGCTGGTTGTAATGCCCCGAGTTCCTTGAACTCGGATTGCCACGTCATCGTCCTTTGCCCTAATTTTTAATAAACAAAATTTGCGAAAATAACATAATTTTTTTTAAAAAAAAAAAATCACATTCGTAATAGTAAACTTCGTCAGCAACAAAACTCATTTAAATAACATAGGATAATTGTTTTAAAATTCAAATATCAAGTTTTTGAAATAACAAAGTACGTTAATAATGTTCAAAATGCGTAAATTTTAAAAGTAAATAATTTCGACTATTAATCCATGCCACCACTGTCCATCACACTCGATCGTCTCCGAAATCTGCAAATATTGTTAAAATAACGAAATGAGTATTTCGAAAAAATATTCAGTAGACTCATCGTCGATAATTAATTTACAGAATAATTGAACAAATTATGCAAAATATATAGTGATATCATCATTATCATCCTTGGCTCATTTTCTTGAAAATCATAGGCTCTTTAAAATCATAGGGTGTGTAGTCTTGTGTCATACATTTAAACACATAAGTTATGCATAACATTCTCATCTTATCTCATAAGAGATGCTCGTCTCTTATCATGCATTAAAGCATATAAGTTATGACATAACAACATCATATATATCTTATATGACATATTCTCATCTCATGCATTAAAGCATATAAATCACGTAAATTCACATAAAACATGAAATTATAATTTAAACTAATTAATGGTGACGAGTCTACCTTAATTATCTCGAGTTAGTGAAAAGTGGAGTGGGAGGAAACCTCAATCTCCTAATCGTCTGTACGTTTCATCTAGCCAAAATAGAAAATAAGTTTTGAATTAGTATTTCAGAATTTTAAAGTTTTAAAATGATAAAATAAAATTTAGGAACTTAATTGAGAATTTATTAAAATTGGAATTTGAAAAGTTTAAGGAAAATAGACATTTCAGAATTTGTGGACTAACAGTGGGAAACGAGAACTTCAGGGACTGTTTTTATCTATAACAGAAACTTTGAGACTAGAATAAATAACTTAAAATAATAAAAATAAAGTTCAGGGATTTAATTGAAAATTTATTGAAACTGAAATAAATAACTTAAAATGATAAAATAAAGTTCAGGGGTTTAATTATTGAAACTGAAAATAAAAGTTTAAATGCTGAAATTTGACTTTTAGAAATTAGGGACTAAATTGAAATTTATTAAAACTGAAAATGAAAATAAGGATTTAATGATTGAAATTAAACTTTTCTAAAATATGGACTTAATTAACTCATAACTAGAACTTTGGAATTGAAATAACTTAATTTAAAACTTGGAGGCTAAAGGATAATTTTCTGAAATTAAAAATAAACAAAACATCTTATTCACTCACACACACACACACACACACACACACACACACTCTCTCTCTCTCTCTCTCTCTCTCTCTCTCTTTTAGAGAGAGAGAGAAAGGAAGGCAGGATGGGGAAAAATGGAGAGGTGCTCAGCCCCTTCTCCGATTCACACTGGCCGGCGAACGAGGTCATCGCCACCGTCGCGTGGTGGCGCCAAAACCTAGGTAAGGGTTGGGTGTTTGGGTCAAAGGGAGGGGGAGGCTTGGAGGGCTCGGGTTCGATGGTTTTTGGGCGATGGTGGTTCGATTGAGGTTGCTTTTGGGATGGGTTTGGTGGTGGTGGTTGCGGCTTGTGAGTTTTGGGGCTTGGTTGAGGAGATGGTGGCGTTGGTGTTGATTTTGGGGAAAATAGGGGCTGTCAAGTGGTTGGTAGTTGCGGTTTGTGCGTGTGTTGCAGTTTGGTGGTTTCAG
>CAIGRO010023018.1:0-10437 GCA_903798355.1 Fraxinus baroniana
AGTTTTGAAAATGGTAACCTAAAAAGCTGTGAGCATGTAATTTCCTCCTTAATAAAATGCTACTTGTGTGTTTTTAGTTAAAAAAATAAATAATAAAAAATTAAAATTCGATATACCGCAAAAAAGATTGTAGAAAAATTTCTAAAGTTAATAAAAGTATTTATAGTTAATTTGTAATTATAAATTAGTGGCATAAATAAGATTTGCGATGGTAATAGATTAAGTTATTAACCCCATGCTTAAACCAAGATTAAACTAAAAAAATATTTGAGCTCATTTTTCGGGAAAAATATATTTTGGAAATTGGAATAATGATCTTTCTAAAGATTGTATAATTAAAAAATAAAAATAAAATATTGAATTTACGCGTAAATTTATTTCGAGAGAGAGAGTATGCGATTAATAAGTTTTAAAAAAATAAATTTTGAAAATAAAGAGTTTCAAACATGGGCGAAGTTATTTATAAATAAGGACAAAATAGTCCTTGTGAATTTTCAAGTTAAAACACTGTTTTTATCTGAATCTCAATTTTCATTTTGACTTGACGAATGCAAAACGTAGAAAAGTACATATAGAAAAGTGAAGCCAAAAGGACACGAGGCTTGAAAGCGGAGATTAATCAAATTCTAAACTAAAATCTCCAAAACTTCAAAATTGTGCATTTTGTTTCTTGAATTAACAGGTATCAAATTGATTAAGCTAAAAATACAGAAGATTGTTGAATTTTCAGGCCCGGGGATGGAAGAATTGCGGATATCTCCGGCCGAGCAGCGAGGGAGTCCGGGGAAGGACCTTATTTTTGATTTTTTTCCCTTAATAAAATGCTACTTGTGTGTTTTTAGTTAATAATAATAATAATAATAATAATAATAATAATAATAAAAAATTAAAATTCGATATACCGCAAAAAAGATTGTAGAAAAATTTCTAAAGTTAATAAAAGTATTTATAAAGTAGTGGAATAAATAAAATTTGCGTAGGTAATAGATTAAGTTATTAACCCCATGCTTAAACCAAGATTAAACTAAAAAAAATATTTGGCCTCATTTTTTGAAAAATGTATTTTGAAATAATGATTTTTCTAAAAATTGTATGATTAAAAAATATGAAAATTTATTGAATTTACGTGTAAAATTATTTCATGAGATAACGAGTGATTAATAAGTTTTAAAAAAATAAATTTTGAAAATAACGAGTTTCAAACATGGGCGAAGTTATTTATAAATAAGGACAAAATAGTCCTTGTGAATTTTTAAGTTAAAACACTGTTTTTATCTGAATCTCAATTTTCATTTTGACTGAACGAATGCAAAACGTAGAAAAGTATACATATGGAAAAGTGAAGCCAAAAGGACACGAGGCTTGAAAGCGGAGATTAATCAAATTCTAAACTAAAATCTCCAAATCTTCAAAATTGTGCATTTTGTTTCTTGAATTAACAGGTATCAAATTGATTAAGCTAAAAATACAGAAGATTGTTGAATTTTCAGGCCCGGGGATGGAAGAATTGCGGATATCTCCGGCGGAGCAGCGAGGGAGTCCGGGGAAGGAACAACAGGCTGCCGGAGTTGGTATTCTTCTCCAGATCATGATGCTTGTTCTCTCCTTTATCCTCGGACACGTCCTTCGCCGTCACCGGTTCTATTACCTCCCCGAAGCAAGTGCTTCTCTTTTGATCGGTAAATTTATTTCATTTACACCAGTTCAATATCACTCATTTTCAGTTTTAATTTGATTGCGCTATTGCATTTTACTGTAATATGATTCGTATAAGTGGATGCAGGTTTGATTGTTGGTGGTCTGGCTAATATCTCCAAAACAGAAACTAGTATTAGGTATTTTATCGTGTTTGTTGATTCCCTTTACTTTCTATATTTTGGTGATTAACGCTATTTTGAGTTCGACGTGTAATGTGACTCTCTTTAATTCATTTTTGGTTGGGCAGGGCATGGTTTAACTTCCACGAGGAATTTTTCTTGTTGTTTTTGTTGCCACCGATCATATTATATCCTTGCGTCAATAATCTTTCTTCTATTTTTTTAATTTCTTAGCTAGATGTTAGTTCTTTCTTTTTCCGTTTTATTGCTTACTGGTTGACAAGAAGAAGCATGTTCCTTGACGATTTTTGTGCTTAATCAGTCAGGATTCAGTCTACAACCTGTAAGTTGCCTCTTATCTTTGGACTTTAATTCAGGCTCCATTTTTGGAATTATTTGAGGAAACAAATGACAAAATAATTTACTTTGCTATGGGACATGATACCCACGGAAAAATTAGACAAGTTAGAGAGCAAGATTGTGCAGTAAAGTTAGAGTAGTGCTGTAGTGGGTTGCTCCATGGTACTGAGATATTGTTAGAGCTAGAGTAAGCATGTGATAAACTAAAAGTTAACTACTCCATGTGTGAATTTTGCAGTGCTATCAAGCTAATAGAGAGGAAAACAAAAACTAAGTGGTTTGTCAATAGCCAGATTGAACTTGATTAAATCTCCTTTCCCTTCGCTGCAACCCTTAAGACGAAGCTCACTGTTCTCAAAAACCTGTTCATTTTTTAAGATTGAAACAGGAACACAATATGAGCTTCAATACTATCATTTCCCAGTCTAACACGATCATTATGGGTGCAATTTGCAGAAACCATTCTTTTCAAACTTTGGCGCCATTATCACTTTTGCAATTCTGGGAACTTTTATTGCTTCTGTTGTCACTGGCATTTTGGTGTGAGTATCATTTCTGATCACGCTTTTCAAGTCGTTTATAAGTTTTACATTGTCTTAGATTTTTACGAATTATGTATGTCCTTGATGGCGTGTTTCCATTGTGATTTAATGTCTCTACTTGCAGTTACCTTGGTGGCGTGCTGTTTCTCATGTACAAACTTCCATTTGTCGAATGTCTCATGTTTGGTGCTCTCATATCAGCTACTGATCCTGTCACTGTTTTGTCTATATTTCAGGTGATCTATGCTAGATAGTAATGCAGTATGTAATATTTTCTTCAGCATCAGTTTACCATTTTATTTATTAAAAATTGACTACATAATCATGCAGAAACAATTTACGTGATGAGAAACAAAGTAAATTTAGACCCATTCAAGACATTATACTTGTCATGTGAAATTTCATTGGCTGTTATGATCAATCTAAACTGTTTTTCAGCGACCAAGTTTTTAATCTAAAATGGCTTCCACGCATATGCATGCAGTTGTTAACTAGATGATACTCATTAGACTATTCTCTTCTTAAGAGTCTCTTGGCTTTAATGTGTGATAGAATTGCAATTTCCTTGTCACGTTTACATTATTATATGATGTTGTGATACTGTAGCATTCCTGGAAGGAAAATTGAATTCTTATTTACTGATCCATTAAACGGTAGTGAGTCTCTTGACATCAAGATTGATCGCATGTTAGTTTTACTATAGAAGTAGGTGTCAATTTTAAATACAACTTGCATCACTTGGTTATTTAGAACTTTCTCACATTATTTATAGTAAATCTAAGGAGCTGTCACTGTTATCAATATTTGAAAATGGGCAATTTTGGGGGTAGATGACTCATATCCTAAATTGAAATGTATTTGATTTCATTGTCAGCTGTATTAAATACTTTTAAGTTCAAGAGTTGAGTTATTCTATATGAGATTGGAAGTCTTCTTGAGATTCAAGAAGCTGAAGTTAATCTCAGTCTTGCTGTTTTGGAGCTTCTGTACATTCACAGCTTTGAAAGAGTTAATTTGCTCTTGTTCATAGAAGCTTGACACTATCCCATTTATTACCTTTTTGGATTAGAATTATAAGTTCTAGACCAATGCTTTCACTTGCATTGCAACGGATGTTGGTTGGACTTGTTTCCACTCCACTACATCCTGGGTATGGGCAATATATGAAAAAAGGGAATACAGGACGTGTACATTCGGTCTACCTTCCTAAAGTAAATACTGAATAGAAAAACAAGAATCTTTCTAGATTGTGTGGTCTGAGATTGTGAAGTCACTTTGTCACCATCACATGTGTGGTCTGGACCAGTCCAAGCCTTGGCGCTCCCTGTTAATGCTGATTAAATTAATGATCTTATTTTATATTCAAGAATAGGTACCAACATTTAACTTTTCTGGTCTTGTCCAAGACTAAGGATGTACCAAATTTTCAATCCGGTTGATTTAACTAGTACCTTGCATCATAGAAGAATCTCCAATGACTTTTACTTTCTATGGAATTTTGTAGGAGCTTGGTACTGATGTGAATCTTTATGCTTTGGTATTCGGGGAATCTGTTTTAAATGATGCAGTAAGTTTTGACTGGTTTTGTTCACTGATTTTTCTCTTTAGCATGAGGATGGCTTTTGCATAAAACTGGACACATTTCTTTGGGTAAACCAATAATTTATTGATTTCTGTTTATTTCTTGTATGTTTCACTATTGGAAGATGGCAATTTCCTTGTATAGGTATGTCAAATTGCATTTATCCATCACTAATGAGAATAAGATGCACTTGCAATCATTACCATGCTGCTGATTGTTTTGTAGGACAATGTCATTGGTGAGGAGCAATATGTCCTCTGGACAAAACTTTTTCATGATCATTCTCAGATTTCTTGAGACCTTTGTTGGCTCAATGTCAGCAGGTTTGTACTGCTGTCCATTTGAGAAACATGAGTAGACTCTATCTCACTTTTTGTTGATGGTAATTGAAAACCTTTAAATTTTCTCTTGTTCTTGGGTGATATAAAATCATCTGGACTTTGTCGACTTTCCATTCGTTATAGCCAAGCGTAAGATTCTTTTCTTTCCACTCCTCCGAGTTTCCACTGTTTTGAATTTGTGCCATAATCGTCAATATTCTTTTTCTCTTTCTGTCATGCCCTGCTTTTGGGTGGTCATGTGGATGAGTAGAAGGCGTGAAGAGCAACATTGTAAAGCTTGATTGATCAACAAAGGAAATCTACCATTTCCTGGGAAAATGTTACTGGCTAACCCGAGCAAAAAAATTCAGACTGATTAAGTGGAGTTATATCTGGCTAAATTTCAGTACTTAACTGACTGCTCATTGGTCTGGGAAGACATGAATTCACGATTCAGGGACACTCATAAAATAGTCGGACTGCAAGTTGTTTTAAGAATTGTTGTAGTTTGTCCCACCTGTGATTCAAATGTTCTTGTTGATGGAAGCTGTTGTAGAACTCCATGGTTTGCTTAAGGTTACAATGGTGTCACTTTGTAACTTATTTCAGGAAACAGGGAAGAAAAAAATTGTTTGATTGAATTTTATATTGATGAAACCTAAATAATGGTCCAGTGAAGCAAACCTTAAATTTTTTGCCTGCTATCTCAATGTATCTTGCTACAGCTGATCTTGGCAATTTCTGGTTCAATTCATGTTGTATCATTTTATATATCTTTTTTTGCCGTGGGTATAATTTCGAGATAAAATATTCAAGGCCACTAATCATAAATTGTTTCTAAATATACAGGGGTTGGAGTTGGATTTACATCTGCTTTGATATCCTTTTGAATTGCTTCATTCTTCCCAAGATACAACTTGCACTGAATTATTTTTAGTTCATAGCACACTCGGTTTATCCTTGACTCCCAGAACCTTTTCAAGTATGCTGGCTTGGACATTGACAAGTAACCACATATTCTTTAACTAGTTATTTGCCAACTTGTGACTAATCTATATCAAATACTTACTGAATTATTTACTCTGTACAGTCTTCAGAACTTGGAATGCTGTCTGTTTGTCCTTTTTCCATATTTCTCGTAAGATGCTTCTGGGATATTTTATTTTGTTTTATTCACTCAATTCTGCCTTTTTGCACTCACTTTGTTTTCTTCATTTTAAATTTTCATTTAGGTATATGCTAGCAGAAGGGCTTGGTCTCTCTGGTATCGTATCCATACTGTTCACTGGAATAGTAAGTGAACTATAGTTTGAACCTGGTACTCATCTTTCATTGGACAATTTATTGTGATTTGACATGGTTACATGAGTGATTTATGTGTCAGGTCATGAAGCACTATTCATATTCAAATTTGTCTGACAATTCTCAAAAATTTGTATCTGCATTTTTCCATCTGATATCGTCATTGGCTGAGACATTTGTGTAAGGAATCATTTCACTTTAATATTGTTGGACCATTTCAACCACCTATACTGATCTTTCATTCTTTTTATTACGCAGATTTATATACATGGGATTTGATATTGCCATGGAACAGCATAGCTGGTCCCATGTTGGATTTATCTTTTTCTCAATTGTATCCTCGGGTTATTTGTACTATATATAATAGATTCAGTTTTACTTGATATACTGATATTAACCAATAATTTTTCTTAACTTGCTCCATCATTACTTTAGTTGTTCATTGGAATTGCTAGGTACGTATTTTGTTGCTTAATCCTATTGCTGATATTAATGACCTTGTGAAATTGTTCTCAATTTTGGCTTGATTGCTATCAGATGTGGGTGACAGTTTTAAAATGATTATGCATAAATCTAATACCTTTTATCTTTGTTTTTGGAAGAGCTGCAAATGTGTTTTCTTGTGGCTACTTGGTGAATATGTTTAGGCCTGCGCATCGTCAAATACCACCGAAACATCAGAAAGCACTTTGGTACAGTGGTCAGTGGATAAGAAACTTTTAATTCTTTGATCATCTTTCCCTTGCGTCCTTCTCCAAATTGTACGCTCACACACACATGGTTTAATGTTCACACTCATGTATGACATCCATGATTAGGACTTCGAGGGGCCATGGCTTTTGCTCTTGCGCTGCAATCGGTTCATGATCTTCCAGAAGGGCATGGTCAAACTATTTTCACTGCGACCACAGCAATAGTTGTTCTGACGGTAGGTAAACAATTTATTCTAAATCAACTAAAATTTTTGGAGGACCTTTAAATGAAAACACTCATTCAAGAGCATTATATATTTGATTAAAAAACCATTTGTCAATTTTCTAATTCAGGACATCGTAGATGTCTGTTGAAAAATTAAATTGTCTTGCAATTTTTATCAAAGTTCCTGAAGGATTGGAACATAACTGGGTTTTGTAATAGTTCTCTCCACTTTGCCATGGATCTTAGCCTTATAAATTATGTTTTTGCATAGACTTTGTCTATTAGATTCTGGGTTTCAATGCCCCTGTTCATGGTGTCTTAAAAGTCATGCCTTCTGGTTTTCTTATATTTGTCATTGCTGGTTCTTTTCACAGATAGTATATGAATATACCTTGATGGTTACTATCGTGATTCAGTATGAATGTCATTTTAAGGCTTCAAGTATCGAAATGTAAATGCTTATGACCGCACCTGTGGCAATTGCTAAGAGAGAATTTGCATTAAATTCTTAAAACAACTTGTGTATTTGTTATTGCAGAGTGAAATTTGATGATTACATGGTACTATTTTACCTACAGATTTCTTTGTCTAACGGCCACTATATTCAAGAGAATTACGTATTGACAAAAACCAAATGGAGCAAGGCCAAGTTGCCACTAAGACCCATAGAAGAATATATGAACAATCTTAAGTTTGTTTAGATGTCTGACATGCCTGGCCGTATGGGCACTTTGCAGGTCTTACTGATAGGAGGATCAACATGTACCATGTTAGAAGCTTTACAAGTTGTCGGTGATGGTTATGACGACTCATTGGGTGAAGTAAGTTCATTAGTAGATAATTTTATGGGCCAGCTACCTGCATTCTGGTGATTATACATTGGTAAATCAGTTTATATCATTTACTACTATCTATATTTTGTGGCAGTGTTCTGGTGATTATACATTGGTGAATCAGTTTATATCATTCACAGGCCCTTCTACTACTAGGGTCTAGAAGCCTCAATTCTTGTTTTGTTCTTTACATCCTCGTTGAAAATTCTGCAAAGAAAGTCAGGTGGAAAATCATCTGTTCTTTTGGATGTAAAGCCTTGGGATGATGAGACAAACATGAAGAAGCTAGAAGAGGCTGTTCGTAGTGTTGAGTTGCCTGGCCTATTTTGGGGAGCATGTATGGTTTACTCTTTCATCCATTTGAACATTTATTTTTGTGGCCTTTGTTTAGCTTGCACATTACTACATAGCATGCGGCTGATTATTTTTGAATGTGTGATCTTGCTCAGCAAAATTGGTAGCCGTATGGGCACTTTGCAGGTCTTGCTGATAGGAGGATCAACAGGTACCATGTTAGAAGCTTTACAAGTTGTCGGTGATGGTCATGACGACTCATTGGGTGAAGTAAGTTCATTAGTAGATAATTTTATGGCCCAGCTACCTGCATTCTGGTGATTATACATTGGTGAATCAGTTTATATCATTTACTACTATTTTGCGTGGGTCCTGCATAACTAACAACAAAAAGATGACCATTATCCCTGATCCCTTGGAAAGTAATTTTACTTGTGTTGAAGTTATCCTGTCAAAAATTATTATTCTTACTATGATTGTTTTCTATCCTGCTTCCAGAGGTTCGAGGGGAGCAATGGCTATGTAGCTCCTTCTTATGAAGGAGAAGAATCATCCTCTGGGAACAGATTCAAGATGAAACTTAAAGAATTTCACAAAAGGTACCATAATCAGTCTGTTGTTGGACTATTTACTTAAATCCGTTTTCAAGTTCTTTAATTTGAAGTTCTTGGTTCTTTCCTGCAGCACCACATCATTTACAGCACTAGATAGGAACTACCTCACTCCATTCTTTACAACTCAAAGTGGAGAGGACGATGAGCATGGTAAGATAGAGCATAGATTATAGCTGTCTTAGTTGACATGCCACAAAAATAAAATTCATGATTTGACTAATCATGAAATAAATATGGACACTATGGAAGGATTTGTGCCCTCACAGCACGTGGCAAGTGAGCGGGTTTCTATCAGTTATATTATTCTTGCAAATCATAGATCACCTAGTGTTTTCATAAAGAACTGGTATTTTCATTGACGTTTGATGCTTTTGCAGATGAGCTTTTTCACGACCCCAGAAGAGGGAATTTTTGAAGCCACTAAACTCCCAACTAATCATTGATTGGTACTAGTATTGTAAGGTGGAATTGGCTTACATGGAAAAAATGTACAACCGATTTGCCGTAATATGTGAACATCTTTGTCTTTAGGAATATACCTCTATACGATTGTAGGCTCTATGATTCAGTATAGAAACAGTAGGTCAAATAGGGTTGATAAGGTTCATTGGATCTATTTCAATCAGAACAACCTAGTTTCTGTACATGATGTGTGAAGTGCTCAGTACTGGCAAACGAGATTTATCAAGTGGCTGTACATGTTCAATATGTTATGTCATTCCTGATATTGCATCACGGTGAGCCAAGTTAACTATTCTCGTTGTTTCATCTTTAGTCTTTCACTTTTGCATTAAGGCTTGGGCACTATTCTTACTGTATTTTAAGAATAATTTGGACCGTTGGAACAGTACGTTGGTCCCTATGCATCCATTATTATTGAGTCAACATCAAGCAAATTCCTTGAAATGCCCATCTTTCAAATACAATGAAGTAAATGTCAAAATGGTACATAGGCAATTTTGCTTGGTTTAGTCAATAAATGCAGCTGTCTTTTTACTGTATAATGGGCTGCTGAAAATAGCCTGCAGACGAGTTAAATGTTTAATTTTGTCTTACACACCCGCGTGTATCTAGCAGAACTTGTCAAATTGGCAGGGGAGCCAAGGGACTCTCAGGCGTCGGCTGCAACATGAAACTGAGTGAAGGAAAATGAAATGCTAGAAAGAACTCTTAGTTACAAAATATTCCCGTTGAAACAAGGAAATGGGCAAAAAAAGGGGTAAACGGCCTCGAAACTCAAGTCCCATTCAGGGTGCTTCATCCGAATGGTTGTCTACACGGCCAGATCTCCATGATCGATATAATACTTGGTCAGCTCCATCTTCTCGGCAGACAAACTTAGCTCCATGGCTGCTGCCACTAATTCAATCTTCGCCTTAAGAGTCTGCATTTGTTATCTGCGCCTTCTTTTCCTTGGTCGCCGAAGCCAAGGAATCCTTGAATGTCACGTATCAAACCACCAAAGAACTCCAATTTCAAACCCGTTTTCTAACAACTAGTTAAGGTTCTTGATTGGTTGCTCAATTTTGATAGATTGTAGAGAGTTCGATTGAATTACAACTCATTTTAGTCCTCCGTGTGGAATTATGAGAATACGTGTCTTGAAAACATCTTTGATTGATCCACCCAAATGCTCGTAATTCAAATCAATGAACCTTCTTCAAATATTCTCTTCCATCCAGTATTTATTGAGGACACATACACACTCACAATGGCATCTAGAGACTATATTGATTTTTGTTTAGATGAACGATCCAAATTGAACAGCCAGCAATTCTTGAAAGTGGGCTTCTAAACTTTGGGTTCTTTGTTGGGGAAGAATTCATGGTCCAGTGATTTACTTTCACAAAATCAA
>CAIGRO010023024.1:0-10403 GCA_903798355.1 Fraxinus baroniana
GAAGGTGATGACCAATTGTTTTTCCAAAGTATCTTTTACGAAACTTATAACATTACTTATTAAGCTTCCGTTTGACAATCATTTTCAATTTTTTTTTACATATATTCATTTTCAACCACGTATTTATACAATAAAATATTTTAAACGTAAATCATTTTTTTTAAACACACATTCTCCTAAAAATTACTGTTCAAAACTCTGTTTTCCCCAAATAATAATTGTCAAACAAGGACGGGCTAAATTGCATGGTCTATAAGCAAGAGGCTATCTTCTTTAAAAAAAAAATAAAAAATAAAAAATCATTCCTTTTAGTTTATGAATTTCTGTTGGTCGTTATATTATTTAAAATGTATTAAAAAATGAGTAATGTTATTTGTACATTCTTGTGTACTGTACAGATATGATATTAGATGGCATCAATAATTGTTTACGACGGTCGATAAGGTGAAGACTACTCAACAAGCACTCTACGTAGAGCACCCCATGATGGTCGTCTGCTACTACAAGGCTCTCTACTTACATGTTAGGCCGTCTACCACTACAAGACCCTCAATCGCATGCAAAGCCATCTATCACTACAAGACCCTCTCCTGAATGCTAGGCCATTTATCACTCCAAGGCCCTCTACTTGCATGCAAGGTCGTATACCACTACAAGGTCATCTACTTGTATGATAGGCCGTCTATCACTACAAAGCCCTCTATTTACAAGCAAGATCGTCACTCACTACTGGGCGCTCTACTTGCATGTTAGGTCGTCTATCACTACAAGACCATCTATTTAGAAGCAAGGTTGTCTACTACTACAAGGTCCTCTACTTGCATGACAGGCCGTCTATTACTGCATGACCCTTTACTTGTATGCTAAGCTGTCTACTATTGTGAGGTTGTCAACTAATACGAGGCCAACACAACACTTAACCATAAAAACATCATTGAGTTGGATGGCAACCGTTCAACGGTTATAATGGACACAACCAATTGTTGGATAAGTGGAGATCCTCCACTCAGAACGTGTAGGTTGTGGGAGATGATACGTGGGGGCACGTGGCACGATAATCATCCAACAGTTATATGGTTCAAGTCACCTATAAGTACTCTTAAGGCGAGACAGGTATGTGTCTAAACAATTTGGCTATATGAATACACCTTTTATCTTTTCTTCCTAAGTCTACGTTTTTAAAATCCCTTATTAATTCTCACACCGGAGGTAAAATAAGAGAGAAAGCCCCAACCTTATTTTGCATGTAACATTTGTTCATCGGAGTAACAGAAACACCTTGCACTGTCGGAAGGCACGGATGTTTGTTTCATAACCATTTCAAGACATATGAGATGGAAGGGATACATAGAAGAAAAAAAAAATAGACAAAATGAAAATAAATTCAGTTATTATAATTAATCTTGCTTCCATGTCATATATCTGTATAACATTTTATACACAATGATTTATAGATAGTATTACTCTTAAAAATGACATATTCTTTTGGGAGAATGTCTCCCACTCGTTTGAAATTGCTTTAGATATTTTGAACAAGTAGCTTTGAAATACATGAAGTTAGTTATAGATCGTAAATTTGAAATTGAGATCTTTCTGTTCATCATAGTCGATTTTTTTGACAATCTAGTGTCTACGTAGACTATAGAGTTATGATTGTTCGTACAAAGATCTTACTACATGTACATCAATATTTACATAATAGATTACATAATGTCACATGTCACTCTATCATTTGTCGTTTAAAATACAATTAGCTTTTTTATTCAATTTTGCCCCTCCACATCATATTATGTAATTTATTATGTACATTTTTTTTTTTTATGTACAAATAGCAAACCATTGGCATATTTTTAATTTTTCTAGTTTATGTTATTTGGTACTTGATGTTGCATGGATGTTCTATTTTTCCCTGTATATGCTATAATTATTTGATTCATTACTAATTTGGTTAAGTGATATTCGACACTATTTGATTGTTCACCTAGTACTTATTGTGCGTCCAAATACTTCATTGAATTGTCAAGATTCTTCGAAAGATTTATAAACAGTTTAATTTATAAATAAATAAAAATAAGTGGTGAAATATTTATTCACTTCGTCCCACAAAGATATGTTTATTGCCATTTCCATTTTCATACAAAATAAGAAAATGTAATTAATATAATTAGAAATGTAAATTTTTCTTACATTTTTCCTAATATTCCCCTACATTAAATAATGGTTTGAAAAAAGTAGTTCATATTTATTGATTACAAGACAAATTGAATGAGGGCATATTAGAAAATTAAGAAATCAATTATACTCTCAACGAGGAATGTGGTCTATAATTTGGGATAGACGAAAAAGAAAAACAAGTCTATCTTTATAGGATGGATTAAATATAGTTGTAATTATGGGTACATTGAAATATGTAATTGAAAATAAAATTTAACAATTTATATAAGGAAAATTGTAGTAGTGGTCCCTAACATATTCAATTTTGCAGACTTTATCATAACCTTCATTTTGTGCTAGTGAAAGCCCTTAAGCTTTCATAAATATGTAACTGAGTCCATTTGAACAAAACCCGTCCACTTATTCGTTAATTGACCAAAAAAATGAAAAGCTTGATTAATTTTGATCAAATTAAAAAGGGAAAATGGTACTTAACATTTTTCTCATATTAAATACGTTATTTAATTAAATTAAAAACCAAAAAATAAATATAAATATAGAAACCCCAATCCCTAAATCAAAACCTATTTTCATCTTCCTCTTCTCCGACAAGACACTACCACCCGCCACCATCGTCATCGCCACCACAAGTCCCTTTCCCCACCACTCTCACTACCTATGCTGGCACCCCCACAGAAAAAAAATGCCCACAGAACACCATTACCATCGCCACTGTAACATTTTCTGGCTGCAAAAACTGGAACAAAAATGCCACCATAACACAAAAATTGTTGAAATCAACAAACCTCACAAATAAATTGATTCATTTGTCTTTGATTGCAAGCACAATTTCAATAATGGTATAAAAGAAACTCACGGAATATCGAACCTAGCACCAATGTTCAATTTCACAGAAATTTCCTCTATCGCCTCAACCTATTCCCTGCTCAATTTCACAGAAAAACCCGAACCCAGCAGCATCGCCCCTTTCCCATTTCCTCTGCACAACAAGAAGCTTTCAAATTAACTCCCATATTCATCGAACATGGTTTATTGTCCGAAAACTCTACAAATGGGACTTGAGTAATTCATTGTGAAATCCAGTTGATGCTATGATTCTTGAATTCGGCCATTGGTAGCAAAGATGAACGATTTTGGGAGATAGCATGGGGCACTTTTTATTTTTTGAGGTTGGGTTTATATATTTATATTTATTTTTAATTTTTAATTTATTTAATACAAAAAATATAAAGTACCATTTTACCTTTTTTAATTTGGTCAAAATTGATCAATTTTTTTCATTTTCTGGTCAACTAATGGAAAGGTGAACAATTTTGTTCAAATGGACTCCACTGCATATTTATGAAATATTATGGACCTTTACTGATACAAAATGAAGATTAAGGTAAAGTCTACCACAATTGAAAATGTTGGATACAATTTTCGCATTTATAAATTATTAATTTACAAAGGTGTCCAACGAAGGTGTAGCCCGTACAAATTCTTCAAATTTTGTTTTTTACTCAAACTCGTTGTTAAAGTTGTGTTCTCTTAATGTGTGTTTGAGCCACATTATTGTGGAAGAATGTATTTTGGAATAGTAGATTGATGGAGAATGTGTTGTTGAAAAATAATGAAAAGTTATTGATGTGATGGAAAATATTATTTTATTGAAGAATGTGTGGTTGAAAATACGTTTGGTGCACATTATTTTCTAAAAAATGCATTTTTTTGGTTGATGTGGTGGGAAATATGTGGTTGAAAAAGAAGGAAAAGTTATTGATGTGATGAAAAATATTATTTTATTGAAGAATGTGTGGTTGAAATGAGTAGAAGAATGAGAATGAAATTTTTAATACGTACCAAACGGGGCTTAATAAAATCATTTTCCACATGTACTCGTAACTTGTCCTACTTTCTAATTTCACAATTTTCAAAACATCCACATTAGACATACGCTTGATGAAATCTTCTTGTATGATTTCCTTACGTGTCCGAATGTGATTCGTTCCAGAATATGTACAATGATGGGTTCTCATGCACTTGATAACTTCGAGGGTCTGTATAAAATACTGTACCGTCGATTCATGTTCTTGTCCACGTTGACGGTATAGAATCATTAGATGCAAAATACTACAGTTCACCGCGTTACACTGAATTCATCGGTTTAGTATTTAAAAATCGTCGCTCACTTCGAAAGTGTCACAGTGCGCAGTACAGTCCTTTTCGCACTTTTCGGGGAAAAAATTGAAAATATCTATTAATTAAAATAAACAAAAATCAAGCGTTTCATTTTCTTCTCCGGGGTGCTTAGCCGGAAAATTTTTGCCCCTTAGATCACTGCAGGTTAATCATCCGGTAGAGGTAATTTTTTTGATATAAAAAATGAATTGTTCTCTCTCAGTGCTGAGTGCTCCATTTCTTAGGGTTAGCGCTAATCTCTGTCTTGGTCACGCTCTTCTATTTTTCACTATCATTGATCGTTCAATGCATATAATTTTGTTCAATGTAAGGATTAAAAATATGTTTTCTCGTTTTTCTAAAATTGATTGTCGGGGGTTTTAGGTTCTTATTGAGTGAAAATGAGTTTTCAAGTTGAATCGATTGTTAGTTTTGATGGACCGCTCAATGCAGAATTTCTTCCCCAGTTTTTATTTTTTGAAGACTGATATCAAGTTTTTTGATTTTCTATATTGTTTTAATTTTTCAATAATCTTGCACGTGGCATTGGCAGACAGAGATAAAACGGCTCCTTAAAGCTGCACAGGTGTTTCAGGGAGGAGTTGATCAGATGAACATTTTCCCTGATCGAAGATAAAGTGAAAAATGGTAAAACTCCGAATTCGATTTAGAAATTGATGTAAACATTTTTTATAAAAAAATTAAAGGCATAATTTTTCATGATGGTCTTTTATGTATGGAATTTTTCTACGAATCACTATCTGGTGCTATTAATTAATTTGATTTTTACGCTCCCTCTTTACTGTATTGGGTCTTTGAAACTTCACTGTGCAGTAACTTTCTCGTCCTGGATTAAGGCTTTAAAATCCAGTTTGTATACAAATTCTGTGTGTAGTTTGATTAATCATTTGGGTGGTAAATCTTGGTTTTTGTTATTTGGTAATTTGATCTAATTCTTTTTGAAAGTTTGAGATGTAATGTCTGATTGAAGGATTTTCCTTTCATATTTATGAATTGGTAGTTTAATATATCAATGATGTATAGTTTCCTGATATCCTCACATGTTCGATCCACAGTTCGGTAAAGTCACACAGAAAATCACTATGTGTAGGCATTCATGTATTAGTGCATAAATTGGTATACACACACAGACACCAGTTATAGATGGGTCAAAGATGGCTCTAGTATCTTTCTGATTTATAATGTTAAAGTCCTTTCCTTTGGCTTGTTGTAATATCCTATGCTGAGGCCCAAGGAAATTTAAATGCTGCCAGTAAGTCTATCTTTGTACTGTGGGAGCCTGTTTGCCATGTGAACACATTGATAATTGATCTTGGTAAGGATGTAAATGAGATTGTGACAATAAAGGTAAAAAGGAAAAAATGTATGATGAATCATCATTCCTGTTCCATAATGCACACTGTAGAAAGAATTTGAAAAAGCAAATTTTAGGTTGCTTGGTAAGGTCCAATTATGTTCACTGATTGTCTTCTATATTATATCATTTAGTGTTTCTGCCTTTGTTATGATATTTTTTATTTGTACATGTGATCCATGTGTTGTATTACTGAAATTATTGCCACTAATCTGAAATTATTGAGTTTTCTGCACACGTGAACATTATGTATGCACTTTTTACCTTATATTAGTACACGTGGATGGAATTTTTTGCTTGCATGGGCCCCCTTTAATTAATGTATATTCCTTGTACACGGGGTTTCCCAGTTCGATTTTAATAAATTCATCGTGACTTATCATGGTTTTCCAGCAATCATTCCTTCTTTGATCTTTCAAACGCTTGTTGAGTGTCACATAGTGTCGGACATTAGTTTCTCATGGTGTAAAGTGTCATGCTTGATGTACTGAATTAAATTTGCTGTGGAGGGAATTCTCAGGTAGAATATCAGAGGGTGCTGCAAGGACGTAAATTCTTATTTCATGTATGGTAGAGTTGTTCCTTATCAGTCATCCTTATTCTTGTTCTTCTCTGCCACCTCATTTTCTTCCATACTGCTATCCCAAGTTTAAACTTTCATTTTCAACTGTATAGTGTTGCCAGGCACAATTGCTTCTTAACTTCTGAATTTTCTGCAATGGGATGGCCTCTGTATTTGATTTAACAAAGTTTGAATCCCTGTATTTATGACTCTATCTTGAATTTTCTCTGTTAAAGGAATATCTGTAAGTTGGATTATACGATTTTCAGATAGCATGCTTGTGTTACAAAATTATAAACTCTTCTTTATGTTCATTTTATCCACATTCCTAATGCTCAGTCATGTATGCTTTTCTTTATCGACCTCCTTTGTCATATATGGATTTTATCAATATTCCTTTTGCATAATATTTAGTAACTTCATCAATTGTACCATGCTCACGTCCCATCCTTAAATCCCAAGTGCTAAAGAAATGAATTAAGGTGAGAAGGTCACATGGCAGCAAGTGGCACGACATTGTTATCATGACTTTAGTTTCTTTCACTAATATAATTTTGACAGTCCTTTCAGAATAAGAGTATTTGGATGTCCCGTGACTATGGCACTTTGGCTGATGGAGAGATGGGTTATGACACTTCTTCTAGAATTGAGCAAAAGCGTGCTCATCAGTGGTCTATGGACACATCTGAGAAAGAGCTATTCAGCAACAAGAAGCAAGCAGTACAGCCTGCTAGCAACAAACCTACTTTAGGAGTTGTAAACATGAGCATGTCCCTGTTGGGCAACAGTCCCAGTTCTGAGTCAGGTCAGATTAGCGACTGCTTATTAGAAACCCAGCCTCTCAGGAGTTCAAATTTTGCAGATAAGAATGCATCCCTCTTTATTCCTGGGGATCTGAATACGGGAAAGAATTTCTTGGATCAGGTAGATAATGATTCGTCCATATGTTTATCAATGTTTTGTGATGTGGAAGCTCCCTTGTGTCTGAATACTGGCGTTAGAAAAGTAAAAGTCAACCAGGTTGTCTCGGAGAATCACCTGTCTGAATTTGTGGGGAAATCCTTCAACCCTGGAGACCAAAATAAAATGATTAGTCATATCTTTCACAGGACAGTTAATGACGTGTCACTTGCACCAGCTTACAATACTGGAGATGGAAGTACCATTGCAGTGGATCCTGCCTTCTGTAAGACAGATGAAAATTTTATTTCAGTGGGACAGGCCTCCAACAAGAGAGATGGCTATTTCATGCTAATGGGTCATCACTATGATGGGATAGATAACAATCTGTTGTCTATTGGTCAAGCCTCTGACAAAAGGAATTACAATTTTACTTCAATTGGGGAACAGTGTGAAAAGGGAAATGGCAATTTATTGTCAATTGGCCCTAATTACTTCAAGGGCCAGGAAAATTTCAATGCAATGGATGCTTTCTACAATAAAGCAAATGAAGAATGTTTGTCAGCAGGTCCTACTTATGATAAAGGTGTGATAGATAGTACATCAATAACTTTAATTCATGGTCAGCAGGATGCTACTGTTGCATCACTAGGAACTGTCTACAATAATGGAAATTCCAGTTTCCTATCAATGGGTCAAAACCGTAATAATGGAAAAGGCGCTACTACATCTTTTGGGGGCTTCCAGGATAATCCTGATGAAAGTGATCCTTCTGGCAGGCCCATAAGCAACCATGATGGTTTACTAAATCAATTCTCGATTCAACCTTCAGAGGAATTAGGACAAAAAGGTTCTTTGAAGTTCCCAAATACTACCATTGTTTCAGCATCTACTTCAAGGACAGGTAGCACCCCCAAGAATAAGGAGCAAAAGACAACTAAAAAGGTCCCTTCAAACAACTTCCCTTCAAATGTTAAAAGTTTGTTATCAACTGGTATACTTGATGGAGTTCCTGTGAAATATGTTTCATGGTCAAGGGAGGTGAGTTCTGATATTCTCTTGTCTTCCATTCTGTTCGAGGGTTTTTGCCTTGATCACAATAATATTTGTGCATGCAGAAGAATCTTCAAGGAGTGGTAAATGGGACTGGTTACTTGTGTGCCTGCAAGGAGTGCAAGTTTTCCAATGTAATCGTTACCGATACCTCTCACTGATAGTTCCATTTGTATTGTTCAAGGTGTCGTCATCCAGCGTACTAACATTCTATTCCCAACTTATATTATGCAGGCTGTTAATGCTTACGAGTTTGAGCGTCATGCTGGTTGCAAGACCAAACACCCAAATAATCACATTTACTTCGAGAATGGGAAGACCATTTATGCAGTGGTCCAAGAACTGAAGAGTACCCCTCAGGACATGCTCTTTGAGGCAATAGAAAATGTTACTGGATCTTCTGTAAACCAGAAAAATTTCCGTACTTGGAAAGGTGATTATTTTTAATTTCTTTATAGAAGGATATTTTGTCGTTTTTATCCCTGGAATGATGAATATGTTTTATAAGTCTGCACTTAAGATGCTCTTTCCTCTCTTTCCCTTCTCAGCTTCTTATCAAGCTGCAACCCGTGAACTTCAGCGTATTTATGGAAAGAATGAAGTGGCCGTGCCATCCTGATAAATCTGGTGGCCAAATTGTGGAGGTCGGTTTACAGCTGATGTGCATGTAGCTTGTGTACATGACCATGTGAATTATACAACTTATATGGAGCATTAGACTCGTTAGGAATTGAATGCTGATCAACAAATTTTGCTTTTTGAACATTTTAGTACCGTTCTGTTTTCTTCTGGGTATGATATTTTGTCTGAAAAGTAAATGCTTTTTTACCATAGTAAAATGGTTATTAGAAGTAGATTTTGTTTCTGCAAAAGATTTGGTTTCTTATTATTTGGGCGTCTGAAAATTAATATCTTGAGCTTGAAAGCATTTGGTTGATTACACTTTATTGAAGGTGCAATCCCAGAGTCTGTCCTAAAATTGTCACGGCTTGAGTAATTACGTGCAGAGTGCACTGTCAATTGTATGGCATATGCATCCGCTAAAGATTGTAATGACACAAAATCGAGACAACTTGAATCTGGAAATAGGGTGTTCACTCTGGCAATTTTAGAGTATCATGAGAATTCTTGGATATAACTGCTATTCTGTTTTAAATGATAGAATGCTGTGGTCTCTTTGTTAGACAAATTAACTTTCAAGGGGGAGAGTGGATGAAGTGCCCGCTTCTCGGTTGTTTTTCATGTTTTTTGATGCTGCTGTGCATGACCAGGACATTGTGCATAAAGTGTGCAGATTTGGGGATTATGCAGGTTGTTGAGTCTGACTGTATTGACTGGTACAGGAGTAGGAAATTTTTTAGTTTTTACCAACGAAGTAGTTGGGTGACCTCTAATATCTATAAAGCTAAATTTCAGATATTGTAAAATTCTGGTGGATCACAGTGTGTCTAGGACAAGAAGTAGGACAAATAATGTCATTCTGGCAGATATCAAATATTTTGTTCTTAGTTTAGTCATTTTGCCTTTTGGAAGTGATCAAAAGATGTTGAGGCACTACCTAGAAGCTTTTTAGAAGACATCTCAAAAAACTCTATGAACTGGGATGTTATTTGTATGCTTATGTCTTTCTTCTTTAATCTTATCCTATCCTATTTAAATAAAAGAGTGATTTTGGTGGCATTATTCCTAAGCCATATGGCCAATAAAGCCGAGCCATATTTCGAGTTAGCCGGCTAGCCGAGCCATTTCTCTCTACCTCCTTTTTTTCTTGACACTTTGCCTGTTCATATGCCGCCAGCTCGACTATATTTTTTTTTATACGTTTGGTTCAGTATTTTAAGTGACGAATATTCGTTTTAAGCGATTTAAATTTTTTTTGGAAATGTTGAAGTGCGGGCATGATAAATATCTTTTATTATTATTATTATTATTATTATTATTATTATTATTATCCTACTTAAATAAAAGAGTGACTTTGGTGGCATTATTCCTAAGCCTATGGCCAATAAAGCCAAGCCATATTTCGAGTTAGCCGGCTAGTCGAGCCATTTCTCTCTACTGCCTTTTTTCTTGACACTTTGCCTGTTCATATGCCGCCCGCTCGACTATTTTTTTTTTATACGTTTGGTTCAGTATTTTGAGTGATGAATATTCGTTTTAAGCGGTTTAAATTTTTTT
>CAIGRO010023031.1:0-14575 GCA_903798355.1 Fraxinus baroniana
ATGTAGGAGATATGTATTTTTTCCAATATTTTATTGCGTGAATATGTGATTTAAAATGACCCAGTAAAAAAAAGGTTCAAAAAGAATGGAAATCAAACAACTAAATTACGACGATTTTTCTTTAATTTTAAAGAGTCTCCATGTTTTGATGATCTTTACTTAAGTCCATATTTGGTAGATATTAAAATTTTCATTCTCATTTTCAATTACACATTTTTCAATAAAATAATATTTTTCATTACATTAACAATTTCTCATTCTTTTTCAGCTAGGTAATCTCAGTGCATCTGCTGGTTTGTCAAAAGATGCATGCTCCTGATTGTGAGTGGGGCCACATTGTGATTGGACAAATTTGATCATTGCATTACTAAACAGAAACAGAGACAGAGACCCACTATTGCGTAAAGAACCTGAAATAAAACACCCATCTCGTTCTAAATTAAGGTAAAAATATCTTTCTTTTTTTCAATTATTATTATTATTTACTTCATGGATGATATCCGTTTCTTGAGTGTGGGAAAGTTATTATTAATTTATGCGGAGTTGCATGATTTAATACTTGCGCAATCAATTTCATCGATTTTACTGAATAAAAGGGGTTAGTTTTGATTTCTGGCAAGTTAATTGAGCCCCAATTTTGATCGTTGACCATTTTTTGTCAAGAGAATTTATGTTTGCTTATACTCTCAAATAAGGGGTAAAGCTTTCCTTTCGTGACAACTTTGAGTTAAATTATTGTTCCAGAAATTTGAAGTGAACTTTTCTTCTTTCTTAGTTTGTACTTCTTACTTTTGGGAAAACTAATCGTATTGCCCTGCTTTTGGTTTGTTGGTTTATATTATGTTAATTTCTACTGATTTGGGACTTAGCTGCTTGTAGAATTTTGACTGATCTCACAAAATTATACAATATGTACACCATCTAATCCGTAGGGCACATGCTTATATAAATTGGGCGTGGAGTTAAGCTGATATATATTATATTGTGGGTATTCTTTGAGCTTTGCTCTGAAGTTGGGTCTGGAGTCATGCGTAAGCAGTAATGATTTTGGATTAAACTCAGGCTTCTAGTTTTTATTGTTGGAGGTTAAATTACAATCACACTATGGAGTGGACTTATATGTTTGTGGGAGTGCAAATCTGATGGAAAAAATGGCAAGATTAAAAAAATTTAGAAGGTGATATAATGACTATCCTTTTTGCCTATGGTATAGTCTAATTTTCTATAAATAGGGTGCCTGACTGAGGCAATGTGCTAGCTAAATGTTGGTGATCTTGAAATTGTGCTGATGCAGGCATGTAGAATTGTTTATTTCAGCTTGGGTTTTTGAAGTTCAACTGTACTGTCTATATCATAGCAAAGTTACAGTATTTTATTCCATTTAATTGAATTGTGCATAATTTCTTTCACTATTGTGCCGGCAATAACAATCTTGCAACTATTATACGCTGCTTTCAGATTGTCTTTCCAGTTCCAATTGTGTTTTGTACATTTCATGTTTGGCATCATAGTAGCGGTTTGAAATTGGAATTAATAGAAAGGTGTATATAACTATGAAATTCATTTTTATTTGTAGATAATCTACTTCAATGTGAATATTAAAGCCAAGACGTAACTGCATGTTAACTTTTAATTTTCACTAAAAGGCTTAGATCATCCCCTTGTAGTTGTCATCTTGTAGGTTCTGTCTCTCTCTAATTTCTCTATAGTGAATCATGTGATTCAACACTAATTACATTTTCCTATATGATCTCCATTCATTCTCTTGCGTGTATATATGCAAGTCAATTCTAGATTGTTGGATATATCTCTCTCTTTATTTCTATTATGTCTTTTCATGATTTGGGCTGACAGAAATCACTTTTAGCAGCATGGATACGAGGGTGCTTTTATTTCTATTCATTGTCTGCACATGCTGGTGCTCTAGTGCTAGAGAGCTGTTGACTGCTAACCACTTTACTAGAAAAGATGAGAGTTTTTCAGGTAGTTCTTTGGAATATATTTCGTTTTCTAGTTTTAAATGCTGGTAAATTTTGGAGCAACAATTTAATGATCATGCCTTCCAATATGGGAGTAGCAATTTTATGAAAGGTTTGGTCGATTTCTCTCTCCGGGTGCTTCTCACCATAAAATGGACTAAGCTTGATGAAAATCCATCAAAGTATTTATTCAATTAGGATTGAATTGCCCATTCATAAAACATAAACGTTAAAAATAGTCATTTAATTTTCTACGTAGACTTCTTGACGTTAGTCAAATCTCTTCTATTATGTCCTTATAGAGCACCCACATGTTGCTAATTAGCACACCTAGTCCGTCTTCTTACAGAAAATAAATGTCTTTGGTCCCTATCTTATTGCAGAACTGGGATCTGTTTGAAACTAATTTGGCTTTATTGATAAGATGAACATGAGTAATTTTAATGCCAAAACATAGCAAATAATAATGTATGTCTTGTGCTAGCAGTCCTGCAGACAAACAACAAGCTGTCAGAAGAAGCTCAACTTGTGGAAGAAGTTAGAAAGAACAATGAATTGTGTACACTGTGCGAAGATTTCGCTTCTGAGGCACTTATTTATCTTTCGGAGAACAAAACCCAAACAGAGATCATTAGCGTCCTTCACAAATCCTGCTCTAAGATACTGACGTTCAAGCAGCAGGTATTTGTAAAACTTGGGCTGAAGTTATAATTATTTACCAAAATTTTATGTTGGCATTCTATGCATCCATTAAATGATTGTGATCGTCTGAACTGACCTACCTGAAAATAACTTTAGCCACATGAATTAGTCACCGCTATCATCACTTGTGAGTATGCCTAAATATTTGTTAGTTCGAACTTTAATGTAATGTTCTTTTGCTTTGATTACGTATCTGCATTAACAGTCAATTAGCAGCGTGGATTTGAAAAGAAATTGTGGTATTCAATCTTTGAGGAATGATATGATGTTCATGACAAAATTGTAGGACTATATTTATGTTTTCATTCAAACATGAAAACAGAAACCAGTTTTATGTATATTTTTTGATGGTGAATTTGTAATCCCGCCTGATTGACACCCATTTGTTTACTCTAGGGCTAATTTAGATTTTTTTGTTTTCCATAGAAAACAGTACATGATTTATCGATTCCGAAGTAGATTAGTCATTTTTGAAAGGAGGCTCCGTTGGTGACTTACTTCTGTAAGGAAACTTGAGGGATCATTAAGGGCTTATATAGTCATTTTGGAAAGGAGGCTCCGTTGGTGACTTACTTCTGTAAGGAAACTTGAGGGATCATATTTTGTACTTATTCTGTGCTATAGGCAGAGAATAGAAAATCCAATTTGTCTAGTACCAGAATATAGTTCCAGTACCTGTTCTCCTTGTGTTATCAAGCCTAACACTTCATGTCACTTCTGGAAATTTTGTCCATGCAGTGCATTGTGTTGGTGGAGTATTATGCCCCCCTCTTTTTCTTAGAAGTTTCCTCGATACAACCTGAATATTTCTGCCAAAATGTTGGCCTTTGCAAACAAGCAGTTTCCATATCTCAGCAGCTCTCTGAGAATGCATGTGATTTATGCCATCGTGCTGTTACAGAGGCTATATTAAAGTTGAAGGATCCCGACACTCAGGTACTTTATGTCTTTGTGTGATTATCACAATATTATGACCTTGAATAGCCATTATGCAACTTAAAGTCTGTGGTCTATGGATGCTTGCATTTCTAGAAATTACGTTGTTTAAACAGGTTTGGTTTTGGATCCAATGCTATTCACTATCTCTGCGATCTTTTTACTAAAATACAAAAAACATGGTTCACGGTTCGCTTGTTTGTTATTTCTCTATTCTTTCTTTAGGGATTGCACTTCTTATTAAGACCATTAGTTCAAGTAAAGTATCGCTATGAAAGTTAAAACACACGTAGAATGAACTATATCCGCCTATGTCATTCCATGTACCTCTGCATATACATACACATGTAAGTTTATAAACCCTCACAAGCACGCACATGTAAATTGAAAGCTATACAACAATTGTGTAGGATGAACGTTAATTATAATCTGACGGAAATGAAATTGCTGCTGCAGTAGTTGGGGTTTCTGGTACTAGCTATGTTTGGTTCATGTTTATTGAACTTTTAATAAAGACTCAAGCCACTTTTTATACAAATATCTCGAGGAACCCACAAAATCTACCCATTTATTCACCACTCATTTCTATCTATTTATAATATAAACCATTTATAAACATTTCCCAAACATGCTTTATTATTTTTAAGCTGACTCTTCATATTCACTTAATATCCTATGTTGGAAAAATTATGTTTGATCCCTAGAGCATAGTGGGAAGTAACTCATTGGCGTAGAGCAGGTTGGATGACCGGTCAAATATTGAAGAGTTTTCTATATTACCACGAATACCTGTCAAGTTAAAATGCAAGTTTCAAATCAGATAGATGTCATTCTTTATGATACTGAGTGTTGGTCCAATAAAGGAAAAATGTTCGAAAAAGATCAGCATAGCAGAAAATGAAGATGTTAAGATGAATGGTGGATGGTTGATCATTCTCGAATGGATAATAATATATGCAAACCAGTTTAGGGGGAACCAACTAAGAAGTAATTACGAGAAGAACAACTAATATCGTCAGAGCATGTATTTGGGCAGTTTCAAGATCATTCCAACCAGTAGAACATTTTAGAAAAGGTAGTGATAGGCCAAAATTAACATGAAACTATATTGCTGCAAAAGCTTCATTGGACCTTTTGACGGATATAACCCCAAAATTGTTGAAAATTGTTGAGAATTAGGCTTAGCTTACTGTTGTTATATCATCCTTGACCTTTTGTTTACGAGTAAGTTAAGGTAGCTGTTGCTTTAGAGGTTAGTGCGTTTGAAGAGGGCAACATTCAGTCAAGAGGACCTATTGCAAAAAATATTGCACGAGAGAGTATTTGTTTGGAGACACCTTCGAGACCTTGAGCTAAATTCGTAAACATTGAAATATGAAGCTCAGAGAATGTTTCAGGAAGCATGCTTTCAATGAAATGAGCTAAGTCCCTCGTAAAATTCCATTGAAAACTGATGTCTTTGGCTAGCATAGGTGACACTTCTGTAGCATCTGCTTGGTATTTTCTAGGCATGGATTCATTTAGGACTGATGAACATATGATTGCTGGAGAAGAAGAATGGGTGGAATAATGATTGGAGTTTCTGAATTTTGTGAGAAATAGTCCAAATTTCATGGTCAAATTTCCGGTATTTAGGTGATAGTGTCAGGGATGATAGTGCAGCTAAAGTCTGGTTAATTCAACATTCAATGCTGTGTAATGGTTCCTACTTCGTTATCGTATGTTTACTAGTTACCACCCACAATATTTGGCATTGATGAATTCTTCCCCCCCCCCCAATAAAACAGCTGGACATCTTTTCTTTGTTTGCTGCAAGAGTACAAAGTTGAAATTCTACTTCAAGTTTCCATTGCATGTAATTTATTCATATTATGTGATCATCAAAAGATTTATTTTTTGAGTGCATGCATCTGTATTTCTGATCACAATGTTTTTATCGTTAAAATTGCACCTGAAACATGGATATTAAATCCCACTAAACACATCTAAATGGTCAGGCTACGCATCTAGACCTACCTAACTTCCCAATATGCTGAGTTTGAACGCCTCTAACTGAATTTATGTTCTTCTTGGCATTTGTTTCAGTTACAAATAATTGAGCTGCTTCTGAAGGCATGCAATTCTGTTGAAGGATATGCTAAAAAGGTTAGAAAATTTTGTGATTGACCTTGGTAAATGCAGTGAATGATCATGAAAGTCCTTCCTCTTGGTTTTCATCTCTATTCGACAAAGCTGTTTGGTGACCCGGACAGTGTCAGCCCTTGCAATCAATGCTTTCGGCTTACTTGGCCTGCATAACGTACGCCTGCATGGCTTACGATTGGTCATTTAATATGATGGTTTATATCCAGGTTTTCGAATGCTTAAAATGGCCGTTTATTGATCCCCATATGGCCATATGGATGGCAATTTTATTTACTGAGGCAAATCCTTTCTTGACAGCAATTTATGTATTCTTTTGAGAAGGATTGAAAATTATGAGGTTAAAAGTCTCCGAACTCATATCTAAGCTGAGTTAGGAGAGGAGGGAATCAATAGAATTTGTATTTAGCCCATGTTTGAGCCCCATTTTTGAGAATAGATTTTGTAAAAAGTGAGTTTTTGGATAATGTGGTTAAAAAGTAGGAAAATTTTTAGATTTACGTGTAGACTTATTTTATTGGGAGAATATATTGTTGAAAATGAGTTTTAAAGAATGCAACTCAAACAGAGACAAACTAGATCTCTACATTATCTTTAGATTGACTGGAGAGAAAGGGCTTAGTGTATTCTGACTTGTGCAATTTTTGATATGAATGGCCAGAAAATAAGTAGCCCGAATAAACTTGTTTCAAATTATCCAGCATTTTTACTATATTACCATTTTAGCTTCTGTTTGGTGCACATTACAATTTTCATTTTCATTCACATTTTCATTCTTCTACTCATTTTCAATCACACAGTCTTCAATAAAATAATATTTTTCATCACATCAATAACTTTTCCTTCTTTTTCAACCACACATTCTCCATCAATCTACTATTCCAAAATACATTCTTCCATAATAATGTGGCTCAAACACACTCTTATGGTCCAATTTCAAGGTGAATACTGTTTGGAATCTGTCATTAGATAGTTTCTATAATCCTTTACGAAAATGATTTACTATGCCTCAACTATAATCTAAAGGCATGTCTCTACTTCCAATAGATCTTCATATCATAGATAATTTCTTAATTCACATTAAACTGTGAAGAAACTTTTTGTTGGTTGAATAAATATTCCCATGACTGTTGCATTATCTGGACAGTAAGATGTTCTTTATCATATTTTTGCAAAGATTATCCTTTTTGTTGGTAGTTTCTCACTAGCGTTAAATTTTAGTTGATACACATCAGTTTAGGACATGGGAAATCCATTAGCTTTTGGTTGATGGATGGGATGTTATATCCACACGTAGCTCATAATTAATCATGTTATTAGAGATGCATTTAAGAAAATGTCTTGGCAAATGTTCTTTCTCATTAACTTGATGTGATCTTTGGACTTTGATTTGTTTTGCAGTGTAAGAAATTGGTGTTTGAGTATGGTCCTATAATTCTTGTTAATGCTGAGCAATTCTTGGAAAAGAATGATGTATGCACGACATTGCATGCTTGTGCTTCACCTGCAGTTGGTGCAGAACAAGAAGCATTGCCAAGGACAGAGATATCCATGCATTCTGCATCTTAAGGGGCATGATTTCGACCAATTTGGTAAAGTTGTGCAGTAATAATGTCAAATTATTACATGCTACAATGTTCAAAAGATGACCATATGAAGATTGAATATTTGCTTCGCTGTAAAATATATTTTTTACGTGTCGATATTATTTCATCACAGATTGTCTTTTCATCTGTTGTATTGCCTGAGATGTATGGATAATGGACATGTTTATTGTATTTCTTTCAACTATAATACTACACGTCTATTGCTACTGATATTTGGGTATTTTCGCTAGAGCTGTACTGTATTTAGCAGAGTAGTTTGAAATTTGAATTGATTCATTCCATCTACCTAATCTTCTTTCACTAAATTTGAGGAAGCTTATGGCATTAAAATTCCTTATGACGTGTTTGGTAAGAAGGATTAAACTTTATTGGACAGGACTAATGCGAGAAAGAAGCTGACATTGACAGTACAGAATTTGTTGAAAAAATAAATGCCTGACTGAAAATGGATGAAATTTAAACTACTTCTGAATCAAGAAAATCCTTCGGTTTTCATTCTCTGTTCCATTCATACTTCAAAGAATTTTAAGTTGGAGCATTTTTGGAACAAATTACGTCTGTTGTACGGGACACGAGTACACAACAGTGAACAATATTTTAACTTGTTCCATACTAGAAGGTGTTTATTAAAGAATGCTAATTACTAAAATGCGAAGCTTAGTACATGTATAAAAGGACGTATCATTTAAAATGGATTTATTCTGGGAAATCACATCAGGTATTCTTCTAAATTCTCCTCTACAAGAGGCCCTTTCATTCAAGTCCAGCCTACGCTGCCATTCTCCCATATTTTCAATCATATGACCAAAGATGTTTTACATCTGAGGTGGAGTAAAGGCCACCGATATGGGGCCTTGATGTTGAAGAGTTTCCAGCTGCATCTCTTGAGCCCTCTCCCGTCCACTCCTTTCTGCAAGCCAGAAATACAAGAAACTAAGCACAACTTGGTATTGAAAATAGTAATCAACGAACAAACAAAGGTAAAAGGAGCAAAGACGAATATAATCATAAGAGAATGCAAGATGAATGACACCAAAGTCACCATATAGCATTAAACAGGGAGGGAGGAAAGGAAGGATCGGAATGCAGCAACTCTTTTTAAGGTTGAAACACACAAAAAATTAGTAATTTCTGCGTTTCAAAGTAAATGTCATCTTTTCCAGTTTGGGGTATGTTTCAAAATGAATGACCATCCTCTTAAAATAAAAAAATAAAAAATTGCACAATTTCCTTTCCCAGAACACCCCTTGGTACCATGCACTAGAACTTGTTTTCTTAGTGATACTCATTTCCCCCCCTCTTATCTTGTTCTTTCCCCCTCAGTAGCTTTTCATCTCTGTTGAAGCCCCAGCACCAAACCCAATGATAGTAACAAGTATAACGAATTTAATATTGTAAGATATGAATAAAAATACCTAGAAGTTAGAGCCTAGAAAAATAAACAAAAACATAGACTACAGACTGGCAACAGATTAATTTTTTTCAAGGACCCATGTGAGATGCTATAGGTAATAACCCAAATTCCAAGAGTTCATTTGAGAGAGAGAGAGAGAGAAACAAGAGCCTAAGTTCTAAAATGGCATTTGTCTACAAGGTAAGAGCAAATGAGGGCGCGGCAAACTTCTACATCTCTATGCACAAGGTGGCTGTCATCTATTTATTTCATGCTACATAAGAAAAACTTCCACAATTCCCAAATATCAAATGACTCAATAAAGAAGACTTAAGGGAGATGCAGAAAGGGGGAAATTTCGATGACCTAGGGGTATTCGTCTAGGCAATTTCATAATTTTTGGAAAGTAAACCAGCATTTGATGCTCAGCTATTATGCAAAAAATGCATGTCAAACATTTGCAAGAATGGTATTGAGATGTTATAAGCTGTGTCAATTCGGCGAAAACAGCAGCAGTTATTATGACAAATTTAGTGTCACAAGGGGCAATTCCATAGTTCTTGGAATACTAAATGCCATTCGATGCCCAGCTATTACGTGAATGATAATTGTCAAACACTAGCAAGAATGGCAGATATTGTCTTGTTGTGTCTCAAATCTGAGGAGAATAGCGGGTCAACTAATAATTGTAGAGAGAAAAAAAACACATGACAGAACAAGCCATTCATTTAATCCCTGTTTCTCTTTCATCTTGCAAAGAACGCGTGACATACTTTTGTGAATAACATGCAGTTCAAAAATTTCAGAAGAGAAAGAAGTAAAACAAAAAATGACCCCAATTCCTATTCCTGTCCATATGTCTTTGTATAATAAGGTGTATTTATGTTAATTAAAAGAAACAAGACACGGAGGTTCAAGGTTATGCATGCAATTTTATTCAACAAGTAATAGGAGCTAAAGTAGAACTTGGCAAAACAGCAAACATGGATATGATAAAAGTTAGTGTTATGCCAACCTCAAGGGAAAACTGTATATTACAACTTTTAAATATTTGCATAGACGCCCCTTTAAAGCACACTATCAGATATCTAACCCAACAAGAAACAGGTAATCAGGCAACCATTACAAACAGAAATCAAAAAGCTCATGCAAGAAGCAACAGATTATGTTCTTTCAATATGAATGTTTCAACAAAAACTATGTGGAGGTAAAAGCATCCTCCTTTGCCCAACAACAAAAGCAAACAAAAGTAGTTCCAAATAGAAGAGATTTTAAGGGTTGAAGGGCTTACTTTTCCCAGGGATTAGCTCCAGATAAGTCAAATTGTTGTTTAGCAGTACAATCACTGGAACTCCCATAAATTATACCATTATGACCAGATTTCTCCCTATGATTCAACAAAATTTGGTTCTCACCATATAAAGTTTGTGGCAACCATGGACCATCAAAATTGCTAGGCACAGAACTTTCATATGTCCCAGAATTCTGAAAATTGTCAAGAAAAATATTTTGAGAAGAGTGGGTGCCAGGATGGATTTGATCATCATTCTTAAACAGCGAGGCCATTGTTTTCTGAGGTACCGGATGCATAATATCTTCCTTTGGCCTGCTCAGTTCTGGAGGCAAAAGCCAGCTGACAGGTCCACCTACCAAATCTATACCAGCCTGACCTAGGGGAGAACTATTCCACATCTGCCATGTTCCATTGTCATTTGCATTGTTGGAATTATCCTGAGCTTTAGGAGTACTAGGCGGAAAAGAAGAACTACCAATCCTTTCCTCTGAAAGTCGTGATCGCGACAATGGGGACTGAATTGGCGATGGCTTGGTAACTTCGGATGATGCAAGCGAAGTCTTCAAAACACATGGTTCTTCCAATACTGTATCTGTTACAAAGCCAAGGTCCAAATCAAAGTTATCGAGTGATTCAGAAACTGGCCCAAGCAAGGATACAGGGTCTGGAACATAACAAGGGTCTTCAAAAATCTCTGACTCCTCTGGTAATAGTTGATCTGGCGCTTCTCCAATCCTAGGAAATATAGCTTCAGGCAACGACGGATGACATCTACTGTTGTTTGTTAAACCAAAAGGACGAGAGGGTAAAGTAGTTGGTGGCAGCTGTCCAAAGTTAATTGGTCCATCAAATAGTTGTTGTGGGCTCCGAACTTCTGTTTGGGACTTCACATTTGGCCTACCGATGACATTCGGATTAGAGGGTGCAGAAACAGCAGATGTACGAGTGAATAATTGTTGCCATGATTTTTTGGGGGCCGGACATGGTTGAGGTTCAGTAACCAACTGCAGGAAAAAATAAATAAATAAACAAACCATGACAAGGCCACAGATCTAGAGATGAGCATAGAAGTTAAGAACACAGGGTTGACTAATTCAAAACTTTATGTTGGGCAAAATAAGATTGAAACACATGCCAAGAAATCTATCACCTGAAAGGACATCGCACTGGCCACAACTAGAAAATGTAAACATTAAGTGCATTACCAACATCAGGTCACAATATTTATAGTGGTCAAGTACAGAAAACTGACTTCGTCAGTAAACTAATGCACACAATTAACATCCAACCCAATCCACAATAAAGATGGGGAAACGAAGATCAATTAAAGACAATAGATAACTTACGGGGCGATAGACATTCTTATCATCTCCATTTACATTTGATCTCCCTGATACCCATTCTGGCTGAAATACATCTTTCCTATATGCAGAACCTTGAACATGATCTATTGATGCATTAGGTCTATGTTCACTTGAAACAGTAGAAATATTAGCACTTTTTCCCAAAAACCCACCTCCAGTAAGTGCTCTAGAAGAAGATAAAAAGGTGCCCTTCATACGATCCAGGTATCTTGTTCCAGCAGTACCGCGGTTATGACTGTTCATGGTAGCACCTTTAAATCCATGACCCACTTCTATACTATGAGATTTCACATTTTCAGATACAGTTTTATGATCTTCGCATTTGTCACCATCAATTTTCTTGTTTCTAGTGCTTTCCTTGCCAACTGTCTTTTCTGATTCCTCCGCATCAGAGTTGCTTTTGCTTGATCCCCTATCTCTTTCTTTCTTTCTTTCCTGATGCTTCTTTTCAGCTTCTTTTTTCCTATTTCTATCCTTCTCAGGAGCGGGCTCTTTTCCACATTCCTTTTTGTCCAACTCCTCGTCCCGCAATCTCCTACGTTCTTCGACCATCCTCGCAACTTCTTCTCTCTGCTTTCTTTCTTCCTCCTCCAGTAGCTCCTTCTCTAATCTAGCCTGCCTCTTCTCCTCAGCTTTTCTGCGGGCTCTCTCTCCTCTACTCTCATGAAAATTCCCTCCATTCTCACCTCGCTTATCCAATAGCCGTATGAGATCTGCTTNCTTCTCCTCAGCTTTTCTGCGGGCTCTCTCTCCTCTACTCTCATGAAAATTCCCTCCATTCTCACCTCGCTTATCCAATAGCCGTATGAGATCTGCTTCTGTTGATGTATCATCTCTGGACGAACTAACTCTAAATATCTTCCTCCAAAGCCACAAGACACTCAAAAAGAAAGCTGTAAATACCTTGCAGGTAAAAATAACTATGTGGGAATAAGAATTCTCTGCCAAACAGTGGTTTTCCCCACCAACATACTCACCTCCATTCTTCTTCCAATAACTTGACTTCCCATCAAAAGGTCCCCCAACCCAATTCCCATTCTCCAGCCAAACCTTACCATTGAACACCGTTCCACCTTTCCCCACTAAATACTTCAAAATTCCTGAACTCCCCAAATCCAGAGACTCGGGCAAGTCAAGAACAGGTCTCTTTGAAATATGCCCGCAATATAAGCATGTAAACTTGCCCCCACCTGGATTCTGATCCCGATATGGAGTCAAACAATTCCTACACCTCCGGATAGCAGTCTTCCTCAACTTTTGAATTTCAATAGCCTCAACCCTCTTCCTCTCCCTAAGCCTAGCATTCCTCCTGACCCGCCAGGCAGACAACTTAGGCATCAAAATCTCATACCAAAAAAGGGTTACTAACAGCACGAACACGCACGCCAGCCTTGGTGATGTGATTTCAAAACGGAATGCAGGGGGCAATAGCTGCGATAGAGCCCAAAGCCCAATCAGTGGAATCACTAACCATGGCAACAGGGTAGCCACCCTCCTTGACCACTTCTGAATCTCACACAGTATACACATTATCCTCCTTACGGCGCACTTCTCTAACTGTCTTGAATGGAATAAATACTTTATCAATTTAACCCCCAGGAGAAAAATAATCGAAAGAACTTCTCGAATCCCACAAACGTATATGTGTAATTGCTCCTAAAAAGGAGAAGATTTCAAAAAGTCGTATCCTCCAATAAGTTCCTTTTCTCGATTCTTCCAATGTAATACCAATTCTCGAGTTTCCTCCAAACCCTAGCGTAGCGATTCGTGAGAAATCACCTATATAAAAAAATGATTTAATCGATAATCATTTTCATATACCAAACATATCCGAACAGTGCTATTTAGAAGCTCCAAAAACTAAAAGAGTACCAAAGGAATAAGATCAATCAAAGAAAACTAAAAACGTTAAACGAAAACATATTATTGCTACGTAGAATATTCCGGCCATCTAAAAAACATCGGCCATGTCATAAGGCGGGTTAACTTCGCCGGAGATATTAAATTTCTTTATTAGAATGACGATGAAAAATAACCAGACACAACAAATTGGAGATAAGAGAGAGAATCAGAGAACCACCTAAGCAACGAACAAATACTTTACTAATAGAGCTCCACATATATATATGATCGATCGTGTCGGGGCCGGTCCGGTCCGGAAGGTGAGATTGGACCGGTTGTTGGGGAAAAATTGTGCGAGCGTGTATGCGGTTGGTGGAATTTGGATCAATAATTAGCCCCATATTTGAGCCCATTTCTAAAATTTATTTTTTTTAATCACATATTCTTTTAATAAAATATTTTGTTCTTAATTTTAATTTATTTTATTTTTAACTACATATTATTTAAAAAATTACTATTACAAAACTCATTTCCAACAAAAAATGGGGTTCAAACACGGGCTTAATTTTCATAACTCGTGTAAAATTTAGGAATTTTGATAAGAGCAATATTATTTGTGAGCAGTACGAGGTCCATCAAAAGTCTATGTAGCAATAAGATAATTATCATATTTTTTTTATAATTTTGAAATGCATTTTATATTTTCAATTTATTGAAAAATGTAGCAATAACTTAGTAATACGTGAACGGTTGATGATAAGCACTACTTACAATAGTATTATACTTTTAATGAAAACTCGGTCGAATCTCATGAGTGTAAGTTTCTATTGTCAATACATGTAAAAATAGTGCTACCAGCAGATGACAATGAGAACTAATACATTTTGGTTTAGTACATTGAGATCATTTAAATTTTAACTGAAATTAAAGTTTCTAATTCATGGTGTGTTCGGTAGAGATTAAAATTGGATTAAATTGAAAAACTGACCGTTATTTGACTTTTATTAGATGAGTGTGACCCAATAACGACTATATTTTTAATTTTAATTGATTTTTAAGTCATACCGAACACGCCCTCAATGTCAATACTAACTTCCTTATCTAAAGAAGATTATGGTCTAATCTTATACGGACTATTTTAGATCATAATGGAAATCTACTTCTCTCCACCTTGCCTCGAATTTCTTAAATTTGCTTAAATCTTTTTATTTAACGTTTTTAACACTAAATTATATTTTCAAATAATTAATTCATTAAATGGATAGTACATTTGGATATTTTAATTCCATCCTGCTTTCGCTGCATCTTTGCCTTGT
>CAIGRO010023066.1:0-15187 GCA_903798355.1 Fraxinus baroniana
ACAAACTTTTCAATGTAATTTTCATTATTTTATTAGGGAACTTTATATGAAACATGACATAAAAAACTCTCGAAATTTTACATCCGAAAAAGTCATATCTCATGTAAATTTTTGGATGCAAAATTACATGGGGTATGATTTTTTTTGGACGTAAATTTTCGAATATAAAATTTCTCTCAACTTCTTTGCAAGTTCGATTGTGCACCCCTAACTTTTTTGTTCTACGTCTACCCCTGGATAGATGGGCCAAGCCGTGCCACCACTAAGCGTACGTGCAACACGACTGACTTAACCCAACTAGCACGAAATTCAAATATATTTTTGTAATGGTTGTGCTACATGTATATAATGGTTTATATACACATGATGTGGCGAAAATATGATTGGAACAGAATTTCTTTAATCAAATAAAAAATAAAAACTTATCCACTCTCTTTTGACACCTTGTCGGTATATAAATGTCAATGAGATAATGAAAATGATGAAATTTTATGATGGATGTATAAGAAAAGGAGTAATTGAAAGCTTAATTTTCAATATTCGCTTAGAAACCAACAGCCTTAATCAATCAATGAGTTTGTTGTTGATTCTTTCATGTTTACGACTAGGGCCAGCATGAGAATTTTGAGGCTCTAAACCACTCATTATTTTGAGGTTCTTAAACGTAATTTTTTTTACAAGTGTAAAAATATTTAAATAAATAATATATTTATATTTTAAAAGAAGACTAGATACCGAAAGATAGAATTGCAAAAAAATTATCTTGACAACTCAAAAGACTAGGATAACATAATATTTAGCAGTATTATCCCGTTGATTAAGAAAATATTATTAGAGTGTAAATAATAATCTCCAAAATTATTATTTGGGAAAACTCAAGTAAGGTACAATTTAGAAATCGCGATAAAGTTTTAAATTGAAGTCCTGAGAATATTGTAAGGATGACTCGTAAGAAGAAGAGTGATTTTCAGTTATGAAAAGTGCAAGTTTTAGGCACTAGATTGCAAAATAGTGAGAAATATATATATTTTTAGATGATAACATTATGCGTTAGGAATATTTAATGATAAGAAATGTATGTTTGAGCCACATTATTTTGGAAAAATGCATTTTGAAATAATAGATTGATGGAGAATGCGTGGTTGAAAAAGAAGGAAAAATTATTGATGTGATGAAAAATATTATTTTATTGAAGAATGTGTGGTTGAAAATGAGTAGAGGGATGAGAATGAAAATTTGAATGAGAATCAAACAGTTTGATTCGAGAACTTTTTAATAAATTTGAGATTTTAAGTAACTAGAGTGAAAATAATGTATTTGGATCAATTGTGTATTTATTAAAGGATCGAAAATTATCCTATCAATATTGAACTCATTCCGAAACTCTTAATAAATGGCATATCATGGACTCGAGAAAAAATTAATTCGGATAAACCAAATTCAAGTTATATCTTATTAAAGTAAATTGCTTGATGTGTAATATTAGTTTCCAAATTAAACAATATTGCCGTAATAATATTATGCTCATTTGGTAGCTCATAATTAATCATGTATACTAAACTTGGTAAAAAAAAAATTTTTTTTGGATAAAATCAATCCAAGTTAGGATCGACCAAAAAATATTATAGTTAAATGAATATTTAATCAATCCATCTTTTAAAATTTAGTATTTTAATTGGGCCCTCTAGCGGGTTGTGTTTTTAATTTTGAGGCCCCTTTAGATTTGAGGCCTAGGCCATTGCCTAGTGGGCTTTGGCCTAGGGCCGGCATCTTTCACGACGGCACGTTCTGAAATAGACATATATTAGAGAGGTGTACAAGTCGAACATCAACCAATAATGCAAGAAAATGGGGTCATTTTGAAAATTCAAGTGAGCTCAATTTGACTACAAGCTATAAGTTCAAATAAGGATGGACCAATCATATGTTCGAAATCACGTCTTTTTTTCTTGCCAAGCAATCACAGGAGCCACTACCAGTTCATGGTCAAAATGACAAAGTTGCAAGACTCTTTCTTGATAGCTTCATTAAGTAGTCATTCACACGTTAGGCTAAGGATAAAGCCGCCAGTACAGGACAAAAATTACAGAATTGTACGATGTGTCAGTGCAAGATTGGATTTTTTTTCCCCATCTTTCAATGATGTTGTGCCATGTGTTGTTTGTAAAAACTTATGTGAAAAAAAATCTATACTTGTAGCATTATTGTTATATTAATTACACATCCTCACCCAAATCAAACAATCTTATAGGTTATAGCCAAGGGAACATAAAAAGAATGAGTTTCAGGGTTTTTCGGTTGCTTCAGTAAATCATCTTCTTCTCGAATATCTGATGCTATCATCCAATATTCCAATTCGAAGAAAGAGCAGAGCAAAACCAAGTCGTAAAGCGCTCCAATCCCAAACCTTTCCTTGTTCATAATGCAGATCAAGAAAGTAACATTTTTTAGAAAATATTTTTATTGTTGAGATCTTTTTCACAATTGATGTAAAAGTCTCTTGGAGTCACATAATTGTTAATCTACAACAACAATATGAATAAATCAACATAATATACGTTTTAGTATAATTCAATAATGATGATTAAGAATTCATTAAATGTTAATTATTGCTTGTTTAATCAGTATTTTCTTTAAAAAAAAATTTTAATACTCTTTACATACACATATGCAATTTTGGAAAATTAAAGTATTATTATAATAATAATATTAAAATATAACAAAGTTGACATTGAAGGTTTAAAACTGATTTCTTTTAAAGAATATTTTATATCAAATTTCATCAGCTCTATTTCCTTTTCTAAGTGAAAAAATCAAGATGACAAAAATATGATTAAGATAAAATTACTTCTTTTTTTTCACAAAAGAGAAAAAAAAATCTTAAAATGATTGTGTTAAATACATCGCAGGTCCTTTTACTTTTAACGGAGCTGCATTTGGACCATCCATCTTTAATTCCGTACAATCAAGCTATTCAACCTTGATTTATTTGCAAATCTGGCCAATCTGTCCACGGTCGTCAATCTTATTATGTAATTTGCTGATGATATTGATCATTGATGGAATGACTACATTTGTAGTAAATCGAAGTAGGATGGTTTGACTAAATAAAATTAGAAGATGTAATCCAAACACTAACAGTAAAATTCAAACTTTATTTTTACCTTTACACAAATCCTACTCGACAAGTTTCCAATGAAATTTAGCTCCTGATGGATTGACGTTAAAATTAGATTTTTAATAGATTTTAATAAAGGTTGATAAAATGTGTATTAGAAAAACTGTGTATCTCATAAAATATATGGTTAAAATCAATTGTTTATTTTGACTAAATTTTAATTTTAATTCCTGTCAAATAAGAACTTAATCTTATAAGATTAAAGTAGAAAGTACTTTGGTACTAGCTCAAATGGAATAAGGGCCCGTCTGACACGATTTTTGCTTTTGTGTTCTGTAGAAAAGTTTTCGGTGAAAACCATCTTAATTTTTGTTTGAAAACTAATTTTTAAAAGTATTTCCTATTTCAAAAATATTTTTAGAGGAAGTCATATTGGACTAACTTCTTCTAAAAGCTCTTCTAAAGACCAGAAACACTTACATAAACTTAGTCAAACATGTCGGAAAATAGTTTTTGGATCTCAAAATCTCCTATTAACATTTCAAAAGACGTGTCGAACGGGTTTTAAGAATAATTAAGCCTTATAAACAACGACAGCTGGTGCATATAAACAATTCAAATGTTTGGTTTCAGAGGAAAGAAATAAAAAACATTTTGGATGTATTAAGGAAATGACAGTCAAAGCCTGGGAGTTGTTAAGAATCCAAATGAAACCATCTTAACCACATTAATTAAACACAGTCAAAAGAAATTAGTGATGTAATCCAACCAATCCCAAGTTTTTCCTTGCTCATAAAGCTTATACTCACATATTAAAAAAAATCAATCCCTTTCTTTCAAACATCAATTCCGTTAGCTCTTACAAATAGTTTCCAAGTATACATAAGGGACGTAACTAATAGTAAAACCAATATATTAAAAATAAAATATGAAAATAAAATCTAAATTACTATATCAACATTTATTACGCAACTTCACAATCACACATCCATACTTTGATTTCTATTTCTTGACACGTGGTCTCTAAAATCAAGTTTTGTTGAATTGTCAACGACTTGCTGATGTGGCATTGTCACGTCAACTGTTGATACATTTTATCTTGTCTATCGTGAACAAGAGAACAGTTATGTCCACTTGATTAGTGAATTATCTATTGTATCAGGTCGTAAACTTTGACATGGACTACAACCATTTTAGAATTCGATTCCTTCCAACGAACTATTTGATCAACTTTGTCACGACTTGTTTATAGTAAATTAATATTAATTAAAAATGAGTTAATATTAAAGGGAAAAATGCAATACTAAAGAAAGTAAGGCTTTACCGGATAGAATTCTGATTTCTATCAAAAACAGACACGCCCTAAGAAGCTACACCTAACGTTTTTCGATTCCTTGCCCAACAAGCAAAGAACACGATTTCCTCACCAAACGACAAGATCCTCGGAATAAACTTTCACAATTTTCTATTATAAATATCTGCACTATAAATGGCCATTTACAAGTTCCATTAATCTCACATTTTCATATAATCAAGAAATCAAAATCATCTTCACAGCTTGCAGATAAAAAATGGGTTTCTTTTCAGGGTTTTTGCGCTGTTTCAGTGCTGAACCATCTTCTTCTCGAGTCTCTGATGCTATGATCCAACATCATAAAACCCCTTCATCAGAGAAACCCAACAGAAAAATAAAGTCAAAAGGCGCTCCGATTCCAGTTTCTTACTTCCCGATGAACTCAATGCTTTCGCGCCTATAATCGCTCGGTTTATACAGATTTGATCGTGTCTGCATGGGATTTCTTTGGCAGATAATGAAACTGCAACAGTACTGAAACTTTTAGGGATGACGACTCTTTGTTAGAGCTTGTCTCGTATGCATATCTTGTAGTATGAATTTGGTCGAATTCTGCAATCATGAAACATGGTTTTCGTCAATGTTAAGATGATTAATTTGCTTTAATAGACTCAAATTGATTTATGTGTCTTCTACCATCTTGTTATGCAATCTATCTTTCTTCTTATTGGCCTCCATATCAGTCCAATCATCAATAAAATAAAGCAAAGTAACCTTGCAATCACTTGACTATCCACATATGCACAATCACAAGATGAAATAAAGGAAAAAAATGATAGCCAATATATTTGTGTGTGAAGGGGAAAAAATGTTGTCCCACTTTTGTTGTATTGTCTTGCCCCTAAAATGACACCTTTCTAATATTTTGATGAAATGTTAAAACAATCTTTACAGTGTTACTTTTAAAATTAGACACCTCAAAAATTTTGATGAAATTTTTTGAGTTTATATGCAAAATATTTTATTATAAGAATTTGTTATTGAAAATGAGTATGAGAATTAAAACAATTTTGTTTTAAAGAGAGACAAACAAGGGCTAAGTGTCCTAGAAGTAGATTTATGTTCAAAACTATGGATGTAATCCATAGCCAATCTCAAGCCTTTCCTTGCTCATAAAGCTGATTAAGAAAGTCTTCGGTTATAGTTTTCCGTGCGATCGATGGCTCGGGACGAGAGGGTACTCGTGATATTCGGCATGGGACTCATTTAACATTTTTAATCAAACCACCAACATCAAATTAACAGGTGTTGGCCTCATCTTTCCACCTCAAGAAAATAAAAACATTTCCATATATAAATATAAGATATTATTAAGATCTTTACAATTGATGTCAACTACTGGCTACCATATAAAAGTCATGTAACCTCTCATTTCTCAGAAGGGCGGAATTACTCAGTAAACAATAAAATGAAACTTGTCCAACTCACATAATTATATGAATAAGATATATACTTAGAAAATTCAAAAACCCAGTCAAAGAACGCTTGATATTATAATTGGTATATTCATACTTGTACCCACAAAGTGTGCGCCTTGATTGACACTCCATATGTATCAAAAATATGATATTTGATTGGAAAACGTGTTGTCAATATCAATGCACTAAAATTTGTTAACTCACATGGGTGCCAACCTTTATGTACATATAGCATGGTTTGTTCATATAAATATATAAATTTACTTGAATTCACAGGGTGGAAAATCAATTCTCTGTCTTATGCAAATTCAGGGCGGGAGACGATTTCTCATAAATAGCATTGGTTTGCTGGTGATGGCAAATCGGGAGAGAAATCTCCTTGAATTCTTGATTATTAAGGTGATGATTCCCCCTATCCTGATGTTAATTCAGGGGAATTTCTCGGCCTTGATTAAGGTGGTGGCGGTATGGTGGTGGTGGGGTGAGGTGAAGAAAGATTATTAGTCATTTTCTAATTATTTTATTTGTTTAAATTAAATCTACGCCTTTAAATTAATTTTAGTATAAGGATTAGGATATTTTTAAAATATCTTTGTCAAAATCACTAATATGTTGAGTGGTGCCCCGTATATCACGGATGGAGGTGGGGTTAGTTATCCTTGTTTAGCGAGGAATTGACTGCCTAATATATTAAGTATGACCTTTTCAATAACTAATGCCCAAATTTACAGAGCAAATATTCTCTCAAATTTTTATTTGAAAATCAGTTGTCACTGGAGCTTACAAGATCTTCGAAACGATGATTTTCAAGTTCAATTTCACGTTATTTGTTCTAATAAACAACCAATTCAAACGGTCACGACTCACAACAAATATATTTATTTTGGTACTTTCTCAATCTCATCTACAAAGGATAAGATAAATGTGTTGATATGCAACCCACAAAAGCAAGAAGAAAGCAATGAAAGTAGACACAAAGAGGATGCCAAAATCAAGAAAAGCTACAGTTTTGGAACAGAAAGCAACCCGTTTTTTTTTTTTTTTCCAATATTTCAGCCACGTTTTCCTCTCATTTTGCAGTCACCCGAAAATGGCTAGGAATGTGCTAGGTTTTAATTGGACCAATAAAAAGGGTTAAATAAGTCACGATCCAAGAGCCGTCCAATAGATAAATATATATGGACCGTGAGTAGCATTAGTTTTTTAAACCACTTCCAACGGTCCACGTTGTTTACGGGTCGAGTCTTGAGACTTGATTGTTGGTAATCAATTCACCATTGGCTGAGACATGTGAATATTGTTCGTGCAAAATTCGCAAGCGTACGAGATCGTTAACAAGTAATATAATTGATGAGTTGAGAGTATCGTCCCATATAGAATATATTCAACTCAAGTTTACTAACTTTTTATGAGATTCCAATTATGTAAACAAAAGAGAGTTTGATTTTCTTTTATATTAATTAATCTAAAAAAGTTGTAAAAATGTGACTTTTATCAATTTATGAATGATTGTATTGGATTTCAAATCCGTCTATTGTTATCTATTTCAATTCTTGATTTGTAATCTAATTTCATTCATGTGTTCTTGACAATCGATAATTCTATTGTAATTAATTCTCTTTTTCAAGACAAATTAAATATATCCTAACCATGACCCGAATCTATTCATTGCCCGAATTTGGATGATTAGAATGCATTAAAGTTTAGATTATTTATATGATTGCACATGTGATAATTATTATTCCTAACATTTATTGCGCATATGTTAATTTTGTCGCGTTCTAAACTTATCGTGAGTCTCCCAACACTACAATAAACAACTAATTATCTAATTGGTGGCCAATCAATTAAATAATGCAATGAGTATGCAAAATTAATTAAGAAATGCAAGACTTGATAATCCATGTTAAAAAATCAAACTTATTAACAGGAGTAAACCAAATTCTTAACCGATGTAAGATTTATTATCCTTAACATACCCTCACAAAATGGTGGCTCGTTTGAGCAAATTAATTTTGAAATTTGTATACTTATTTTTTAGTCTTAATCAAATCTAATTGCTCGTTTAAATTTAATGTATCTGATACTATATTAAAACTTAGAGTTGTATCTCAAAAGGTCAATCTTATTAAGAAGAATAGTACAAACTATTATTAATTACTATATATTTTCATATTTATTCAATATATGATGTATTTCTTAATATATTTTACATTCTCAAATGTGAGTTCAAATTTAATATCAATGTCAATATAGAAAGAAAGATGATGAGTTTTCGTGTTTGGATCAAAATGAAATCTCCGTAACCAAATCTTTTGTCGTACCATAATTTTTAGTTTTTATTTTCTTTATTGCAAAGACAGTAAAATCTGATCGAGAAGCCAAAAGGGACCATTGATGCAATCCAACCAATCCCAAGCCTTTTCTTGCTCATAAAGAATAAGTCAACATTTTTTAGTCTTCTCGTCAATTTCACAGATTTTGGCCACTCCATGGGTAACGCTATTTTGCCTAAGTTGGTTGACAAAGGAGAGTGCCCACCAACTTGGACATTGTAGCATGGTTCGCCACTCTATATACATCTTGCCACCTCAACAAAATAAAAATCTTTTTTCATTAATGCCCTTTTTGACAAACAATTATATATATATATATATTATTATTATTATTATTTTGTTTTTTCTTTTATTTTCACAAACTTAATTTTAAATGTAGATTCTCACGATAAAATTTCCTCACCAAATTCCTAAACCAAGTAAAGAAGAAAATTTCACACCTTTTCAACTATATATATCAGCCATTCACAAGTTCTTATACACAAGATTTTTTTTAATACCATATAGCCAAGACCAGATAAAAAAAAATGGGTTTGTTTTCAGGGTTTTTAAGCTGCTTCAGAAATTCATCTTCTCCACAAATATCTGATGCTGTCGTCCAACCTCAGAAAGCTCCTTCTTCAGAGAAACAGAAGAGCAAAGTAAAGTCTAAAGGCGCTCCGATTCCAGTTTCTTACTTTCCAATAAACTCACAGATTTCGCGCTTATAACTGACTATATTGCTCAGTTTATCTTCTCCTCCGACACTTTCAGTAAACTCACAGCTTGTACCTTCTCCTTTAGATATATGATTTTGTAATATAGCAAGGTCCTTGGAATGTTTTATTTATACATGAATGTCCTTTATTGTGATCATTTACATTCTCCATAACACAATTTTACAGCGTTTTTTTGCTTTTTGTCGGACTACACTTGGATTAATTAGCAGCTAAGAATTAAGAAGATCACCATCCATCTTGTCTTAAACTTAAAAGATACGTAGAAGCTTGAATTACTTATAGGCCAACTGATTTGAGTAGGAAATTTTTGAATTGGCTTCAATCGAGGTCGCCTCCCAGAAAATCTTGGGTGAACAGGCTCCACTTTGTATGTAACAGGAATTTATGTAAGAACGACCTAACATATAGCAAGGATAAAATTCAGGGACATAATTGAAACGAAATTAAAATCTAGTGACTGATTTTTGTCCATTTCATAAATGTCATGATCCATTTACTCCAAACAGAAAGTCCAGGGTCTAATATGCCAGGACAGAGAGTCCAGGGAAAGATTTGCAACTATCTGAACTAATTGAATTATCTTGTACACCCATCTTCTAACGGGCTAAATTCTTCCGTTTGTACCCTTTACTGTAGTGGAGGTAAATCATCTTTTAATTAATTCGTACTTTACATCTTTCGCCATTAAATAAAATACACACACGTGATTTAACAAAAAGTATTATTTTCACTAAATTGTCCTTTGTTTTAAGGTTAGATTGCATGCGCCATTTTCGATTTTGACTTTTTTAGCACTTTTCCCCTAACCTTCTTATTTTAATACTAATAAGAACATCAACCTTTCATTATTAAGAGCTCTCCGCTCCTATAATGTAATAAACATTCTTGGACATGGTCAAGTAACATTCAATACTTAATAACCGTATAGAACTAAATGTTATTGACAGTCAAACATATGTTTAAATCCTGAACGAATTATGAACGTTAATTATAATTTGAGTTCTTCGAGGTAACAAAGAGTGAGATTAATTATATAATCAATATCTCGTTACTTTGGGAATTAAAATGAACTAATTAATGAAATATTTTCATAATATGGAATCCATCACCTATTTTATAGGAACATCATTTGCTCAAGTATTTTTGTAGAGCAATTTAATCTAAAGTTCACGAGTTTAACAATAAAAGTGAAAATGGGGCTTGTGATATTATATATAAATAATTAAAAGTGATCGATTGATCCATTATCCCTTACATATAACCAAAAAGCAACAATAGAATAAATGTCCCTAATGAGAGATTGGATATAAAGTTTGACAACGTTCATCTTATGAGCTAGAAAAGGAAATAATTAACCATGGAGGGTCATGATATAATCAATTCTTTCCAAATAGAAAGCTCATAGTGTTAAGTAAAACAATTATTTTGATTGCATGAATTAGAAGTTTTTTAATGAATTGTTTGAACCGTTTCAAAACTTAAGGTGAATACAACAAACTATCTGATGAACTATTTTTTTTATTTTTAATTTACTCAGTGTGTTTGAGTAGATAATCTTGCTCGAGATGAACAATAATTTAAGTTTGGGAGTAATGACTATATGATGCTTTCTTACTATAGTCTTTTAAAAATAATTAAATAATCTAAAAAAAAGATAGTTACAATAAAAAATAAAGAAAAATAATAATTATTTTTTGAAAGTGGTAAAATTAAGTGTTAAATATAAAAGTTGGAATACTTGAAAATTTTAATTTTCTAAATTTATAGATACTCTCCAAATGATAGAATATGCTCTATAAAAATAGAGAGTCTTTTGAAGATATTCTAAGATCTCAAAATTCTGTGAGTCGACTCTGGAACCAAATCTGTTGTCGTACCATAATTTTTAGTTTTTATTTTCTTTATTGCAAAGACTGTAAAATCTGATCGAGAAGCCAAAAGGGACCATTGATGTAATCCAACCAATCCCAAGCCTTTTCTTGCTCATAAAGAATAAGTCAACATTTTTCAGTCTTCTTGTCAATTTCACAGATGTTGGCCACTAAATACACATCTTGCCACCTCAACAAAATAAAAATCTTGCTCTTTTTGACAAACAATTATATATATATTTTCACAAATTTATTTTTAAGTGTAGATTCTCACGATTAAATATATTTCATGTAAATTCAATTTTTTTTAACTACACATTCTTAATAAAATCACTATTTCAAAATTCATTTTTCTAAATAAAAAAAAAACTCGTTTTAAGGATTATCAAATTAACAGGGGACTTATTGAGATCTGCTTTACAATTGATGTAAACAATACGTTATAGTAAATTTGTAATTGTCCACAAGATACTATTTCAAAATGCTTTTTGACCAAAAAATGGACTAAACAACACATAATCTACTCAAAAATTTGAGTAATGCTATTTAGCACCCACGGAATTACAATCTCAGTCTATGTGACATTAATGTGGCATTAAATGATATGTGAAATTAAATAAATCATTTAATTTTATCTTTTATTTAACCTATCATGTAGAGCCATATAGACTGGGGATGTAGCCCTCGTTACTCCAAAAATTTTCATTTCGAACTCAGTCAAAACGCGCAGCCAGTCAACAAGAATTAAGAAACATGTGGGAAATTTATAAGATTTGACGAAATCAAGAAAGAAGATTTAAGTAATACTCTTACCTTGCCCAGCAAACATAAAAAGCCTCACCAAATTACAAAACCAAGTAAAGAAGAAAATTCCACACCTTTTCAGCTATATATATCAGCCATTCACAAGTTCTTATGCACAAGTTTTTTTATACCATATAGCCAAGACCAGATAAAAAAAAATGGGTTTGTTTTCAGGGTTTTTAAGCTGCTTCAGTAATTCATCTTCTTCACAAATATCTGATGCTGTCGTCCAACCTCAGAAAGCTCCTTCTTCAGAGAAACGGAAGACCAAAGTGAAGTCTAAAGGCGCTCCGATTCCAGTCTCTTACTTTCCAATAAACTCACAGATTTCGCGCTTATAACTGACTATATTGCTCAGTTTATCTTCTCCTTCGACACTTTCAGTAAACTCACAGCTTGTACCTTCTCCTTTAGATATATGATTTTGTAATATAGCAAGGTCCTTGCCTCCTTGGAATGTTTTATTTATATGATTTTGTAATATAGCAAGGTCCTTTAGATATATGATTTCTTACGTACCCTTTGCAATGAAAGGTCGGACTACACTTGGATTTAGCAGCTAAGAATTAAGAAGATCACCATCCATCTTGTCTTAAACTTAAAAGATATAATAGAAGCTTGAATTACTTATAGGCCAACTGATTTGAGTAGGAAATTTTTGAATTGGCTTCAATCGAGGTCGCCTCCCAGAAAATCTTGGGTGAACAAGCTCCACTTTGTATGTAACAGGAATTTATGTAAGAACGACCTATCATATAGCAAGGATAAAATTCAGGGACATAATTGAAACAAAATCAAAATCTAGTTGACTGATTTGTCCATTTCATAAATGTCATGATCCATTTACTCCAAACAGAAAGTTCAGGGTCTAATATGCCAGGACAGAGAGTCCAGGGAAAGATTTGCAACAATCTGAACTAATAGGACTGAATTGCACATCTCCTGTAATTGAATTGCATATTTCAGAAAGTAAAGACTGATTTGAATAAATCTGAAACCTCAAGGACCCATTATGGCCAACATATACACTACACGACATCGTAGATGAATCAAGATAGTGGCACCTACAATAAAGACAAAGCTAGTAACAGAACTTAAAGAGTGATTTGAAGAAGACTCACCTACATTTTCAAGTCGGACAAGCATTGAGGTAACACGAGCACAACTCAGTGGTGGACCCAGCACCTGGCGTCCCGGCCGGGGGGACGGCTGCTCGTGCTGGGATCCACCGGAAAGAAGAAAAGATCCCCTAGCCTTGGTTCAGTCCGTCGTCTTCTCCGACAGGTTTCTTTCGTTTTTTTATTTGTTTTTATTTTTTTTAATTTTTTTATAACTTAAAAATTTGGCCTTTAGGCCGTTGCTGGCCCAACAACCTTTTCATTTTTTTTTTCAGTGGGTTGGCCTGTTGGGCCTTTTTAGGCCCAGACCTGAGACGACCCCTTTTATTTTTTTATTGGGTTAGGCCATTTATTCTTGGACCCAATATTTAATATATATTTATTTATTTATACATCCCAGCCCAGCCCAGCAACTATAATTCTCATTCCACCACTCCAGCCTTCAAGAGTCAAGAGGCGACCTCCCAAGCTCCCAAGTCCCGCATTCGAGAAAAATCCTCACGCAGCCCGCAGGCTACAGCCACGTCACCCGTCGCTGCCGAGTTCCTTCGGGACCGACCGGTGACCAACCTCTTCTACTCTTTTTTCGTTCCTTCGCTGAGACAGCCGTTACACTTACACGGTTACACCCGTAAGTTTTTTTTTTATTATTTTTTTTTCTTCTGCCCATCCTTTTTTTTGTTTTTGTTTTTTGTTTGGTGTTATTATCTTTTTATGACTTGAGTTTTGAAATCATGAATTTGTGATTATTTTCAATTTGTTTGAAATATGATATATGAATTAGAATTGGGGGAAATTGGAATTGGGGTTAGGGTTAGGGTTAGGGTTTCGAATTGGAATTGGATTTGGAATTCGAATTAGGGTTCGGTATTGAATTTGGAATTGGGGGAAAATGAAATTGGATTTAGAATTGGAATTGGAATTGGGGTTTGGACGTTTGGTATTGGATTTGGAATGGGGGGAAAATGAAATTGGATTTAGGGTCTAGGGTTTGGAATTAGGAGAAAATAAAATTTGGATTGGAATTGGATTTAGGGTTTGAAATCGGGGGAATTTGCTTTATGATACTACATTCAAATATGTAAAACTATCATAATAAAAGTAGATGAATTTCAGGATTGAAATTAAGTTAACGTACATTCATCATTCATGAAATATTAGTTGCATTGATTTTAGGAGTGATTTATGTTGCACATTTGCAATTGTAGATTATGGAACGATTTTTTCAACCGAAACGGAAGTCTATACACGTTTCTTCCAATTCTAGTGGTGCATCTAGTCCCGCCGCTGCTTCTAGTCGAACAGCCAATGTGTTAAATAACAGGAAAAAGTCTTAAGCTTGGGTCGATTTTTAATATTATATTGAACAATTTTTAATATTATATAATTAAATATTAATAAACGACATCACTTTTAAGATCGCTGATTGTTGACTGGTCAACGTTTGCCCAGTCAACGTCCGCCTGACTGGACTAGGATGCTAGGTCCGCCACTGGCACAACTAATGGCATATGAGTTTAACCTTGGTGTTCAAACTTTATACTCTTGACCTAGTGACTACACATGGATGTAAAATCGATACATGCACCCACAAAACTCTGAGACTTGAATTATTGTTAGAGTACGATAGCCCAAATTCTGTTTGACCCGATCCGAAAAGTTCGTAATGTGACATGTGGTGAAACTATTTGAGCTCCATTATTATGAAAATACATTTTAGAATAGTATTTTGATGTAGAATGTATTGTTAAAAAATAAGAAAAAAGTTTTAAATTTGCATATAATACTATTTTATTAAAAAATGTGTGCCGAAAATAAGAAATATAAAAATATATTTTGAAAATAATGGGGATCAAACAAGTGCTAAAATTATAAGTAGGTACACTTCTTGTAATTATCTTTGATATAGTGAATTTCTTCTCCTTTACCCTTAATTTTCCTTCTTAAATTTTCACATTGATTGTGTATAACCCCGACCTTGAACATGGCCCAATCATAAATGGGCTTTACGGTCACTACATAGGTCGAGCTTTTTAGACAACCCCGAACTTATAGGCCCGACCTTACATCAAAGCTTTTAAGGGCTCTAATAGGTCGGACCTTATAGGTCGGGCCTTGTCACTCAATGTGACCCCGTCCTTAACTCATGTTCCCCAAGAATTCTACTTCAAGTCAAACACTAACTTCACTTCCTAGACGCTTTAAACTTCCCCTCAAGAAACACAATTCTATTACAAACAAAACACATACAATAAGGGAAGTGTAGTCCTTTTAGGACTCCACCTTCGACGTCTATAAAGACCTAGCCAACTCCCCTTCCTCAAGTACGTTTTAAAGAAAAAGACATTCAGCATAAAGTTTCTCTTGAATACTTAACTGACTTAAGTATCGGAGGGACAATGAGGACACACCTCGACGCCTTTATTTCAGGTATTGAAGGCCAGATCAC
>CAIGRO010023071.1:0-16444 GCA_903798355.1 Fraxinus baroniana
TATGATCAAGTCACAATCGGTCATAATTAACACAAAATTGATCACAACCAGCCACAGTAAACACATTTGGTCACAAATGATCACCACAAATCAGCACCACAATCCACCATCAGTCATCAACACCGTTGAGGCCAAAGAAGACACGAAAACTATTTACAAATTTCTGAATACAATTGCTTCAACTCATGAACCGCAAAAGCTCTTCCAACAATAGAATAAGGACCAGTCAAAGGTATCTGCAAAATTTAACCATGGAAATCTCATTGAGAATTATATACTCCTTAGATGGACTACAACTATGATGAGACAAGAATGTGCACTAACAAAAATAGATGCTTCATGCAGAGAGAACTTGATTGTCCACTAATGTAGCTTCAGCCACGTATGAGTCAATATTCAAGGAGCAATAAAACAAATATTATGATTACAAATTCAAGTGAATAAATAGAGGATTAGATATGTATCAGCAACTATGTTTCCCAGGTCACCCGCATGGCGAACTGTATCCCCAGGAGCTCCACGTGTCAAACCATTTGGATTAAAATGTGGTCCTAGTAGGAGGAAATCACACCAACATTAATAATCAAAGGAAAATGCATTTAACTATTTCTTTTGAACTAAAATTTACCGAAATAAATAAATAATCAATTCGCAACCTGTTGAGATACACCCATTTGTTGTATCGCCAAACTCGTGCTACAAAACCCAAATAAAATGATAATAAGTTTCACAATTTCGAAGTTAGTAGATCTTTTTCCCGCATAATATATGAAAGAAATACGCATAAGTCTAAGAATTGTTAATTGAATTCAAGATTTGCTTGTATGAGTCTTTGTAATTAGTAAATGGAAAAGAGAGATGGAGATGAACTTCAGCTTCGACGTACCCTTGAGGACGGCAATTGCCTTCTTGGTAGCGGAGGAAATGATGGCTTCAACTCCAGCTGTGTTATCTTAATCTCTCCAACAATAGCTTCAACTCAAGGTTTCCGATACAGCTTCCCCACCTCAAAAACATCCAAGTTCTCAATCTATATAACAATAATATGACTTGTGAGTTTCCAGCACAACTATCTTTACTCATAACTCTTCGTCATTTAGCTTTCGGGGAAAATTTCTTCATCGGTCAGATTCTACCGGTTTTTGGCACCACCGCCACCGTCGCTCCTCTACGCCGTCGCCATTACCAGAGAAGGCAGAGAGAGAGAGAGAGAGAGAGAGAGAGAGAGAGAGAGTGGGCGAGCGTGCGAGTGTGCGGTAGGGATGGGAGGAGAGAGAAAAGATACAGAGAGAAGAAAGAGGGCTTTCTGAATGGATTTGTGGATGAATGAGAGTGGGGGTAGGGGTAGGGTGATGAAATATGTAGATTTAAAATTTTATTAATTATAATTAATAATATTATTTACCACCTTATTTTTGAATTGTAAACTTTATCCCCTTATTTTTGAATTGTAATCTTAAAAAGAAGGGTTTTAGGTAATTTTCTCAATTTTTATTTACTTATTATTTAGGGAAATTGCTGTAGTAATCACTGACCTATCATTCCTAATTTTCCTTGGAATTCNTTATTTTTGAATTGTAATCTTAAAAAGAAGGGTTTTAGGTAATTTTCTCAATTTTTATTTACTTATTATTTAGGGAAATTGCTGTAGTAATCACTGACCTATCATTCCTAATTTTCCTTGGAATTCCAAGTTTTTGTGTTTGATAGCGCCTCCAATTTTAATGGAATTCATTTTCCTCTCTTCCCACTTGAATGAAAATATTGAGACCTGCTAGGGAGCCACCGGCAGCCCCCCTTCCAATAGGGGGCGCCAAGTGGCGCCCCCTGGTTTGAATCGATCAGTTAGCCTAGCCAATAAGCTTTCTCCGAAAATATTTTCTTGTCGTTTTGGTAGTTTTTGGTTTTCCACTTTTTTTTTGGACAATTGAAAATTTTTTTAGACACAATGACAATGGTAAAATAATTTATCACTTTATTAATAATTTCCATGCAAAACAAAGTCAAACGAATGATATTCGATATGATAATTTTTTTTTTTGGCAATTGAAACAAATTCTAAACCTAATGTTAAAAAAAATTATCACTTTAATGGATAGTTTTCAGGAAAAATAAAGTCAAACAGACACAAAACTTTCAACATTTTACAGGTGGAAAATTATATCAATCAAACACGATTAATTACAATTCTCAGTAAAACAATTTCTAGGCAATTCCATGTAATTCATTTTCTTTCCACCTATTTTCTATCTTTGTAATCAAACGGATCCTTAGTTCCTAGAGATGGAAATTGTCTAAAATTCTAGGGGTAAATTACAGCAAAGGTCCCCGCCTTTGAGTTTATTTGCACTTTTGTTCCTAACCTCTTATTTTTAGGATGCTGCTACAAGTATAGGAGAGGGGGGTGGTTTTATGCCGGGGCCTGTCGGCCTTGACTGTAGAGAGGGGGGGGTGTGTTTTTATTTTATTTTATTTTTTAAACATGTGGGGCATGTCAGTGTGAGTTGCCGTATTATACTCCTGTACATGGAGCATAATTCTTATTTTTTTGGTTCCTTTGTCCCCAACTTTTGAAAAATAGTTCACACGAATGAATTTCATCTATTTTTCCATAAGTTAATTCATTTGGCTAGCATGATAATCAAAAATTAAAAGGATAAAATTATCGCTTCATTATGTTTGAAGGATAACTTATGCAATAACTTGAAGAAATCGAACTTTTCATGTTTTCCATTTCAAGACATGTTGCCATGTCACTTTCCTTAAGACAATTTGTCTATCACTAAGAATGAAATGAACAAATAATTCCAAATATGTCAGCAGTATAATAAAATACAAAGTTGATTTTGAAATGGGAATTGGAAATGAAAACTATGTAGAAAGATTACAGAAGAAAGAGAGAGACTAGATGATACCTTTCACCTGTACGATCAAAGAAAAACTTGAATCAAAGGGTACATTTCCTATCTCTGTTCATCAAACGGTGACGGTCACAAATTAATTAGGTATTTTGTGTAAAATCCATAGAAGAGGATTGCAGACTTAATTTTAGAATAGTAGATTTTTTATTAAAGTTTTCTTGAGGGCATAGATGGTGCCCAAAATTTGGCATTGGCGACTATCCGTAAAATAAAATTCATTTCTAAAGAATAAAGGAAGAATAAAAATTGATATCCTTGAATTTCTGTGTGAAATATTCTTGAAAGTGTTCTTTCAAGTGTGACTCATTTTATAATATGATCAACATGAAATGGGATTTGAGTTTATGTGGTGATTGAAATCAAATCTAAATAATCCAATTAAAATTGAACTTATCACAGTTCTTATTGGGGCTACAATTTTTTTTAAATGAGAAAATGATTTTTCATTTTTATTTTGTGAATTGAAAGTCTAAAATACAAAAATGGACTTTCATGTGATATTGACATTTCTAATCATTTTTTATATTGATTAGAGGATGAATAAGTTGTGTATCTGGTATATAAACATAATTATCGATATAGTTGAATTTTATATAGAATTGTGGGGGTAGAATTGTTATTTGCATAACATTCTCAATTTAAGTTAGATGCATCCCAAGATTTGTGGGGATGACGTTGGTTTGAAATTGGAATATGATATATTTGAGAATATTTGAAATAATAAATTGTAATATAATGAATACCTAGTTAAAATTAAAATATGTGTAAAGATTCAAAATGTATTGGTACATGTCGTAGAAATCCTTAATACAATTTGAGAATTAAAACTTGACTACTGAAGATTCTATGAACTAGGTTTAACAGGAAAACTAGTTATAATTGACTCAATGCGTAGCACTTCGGAGTTTTAACTCCTCTCCATTTTTATGATACAAATAAGTGTTGTCTATTAAAGATCGGCTAGGATAGTGTACTTTTTATAGAAAATCACCTATGTGAGTCCCAACATGACTGGTTCTATGAGAATTTTACTTAAGTGAATTCTCCACCACACTTGCAAAGCTAAGAAGGTTCGGGGCCGAAATAATGAACGTAATAGTGAACCAAAGTTTGAAAGTTATCGATCCTCATGTATTATATTTCAGTTTCACTCTTTTTCGTCTTCCTTATTCTGAGTCGACTTCTTCCATTCATTTGGAGAATTTTTGGAATAATTGGTATTATTTATAGTGAATTGAAATATGTTTTCAATATGTGCCTCTTCAAAAGCAAAATATGCATACACAGAATCATGCTGCTTAGAATGGGTGTGACTACTTAAAAGTAAATGATGAAAATACATGACCATTTGATAGGCAGCATACTATACCATTTAATGTTAAAAGGTGTGGTCTATGTTAAAAGATACGACCATTCAAAAAGTCGCTTGAAATCTATAAATAGAGGCATTTAGTTCAATTTTTTTCCTACTCCAAATCAATTCTATATAATTGATTTCTAATTCTTTCCTTCTCTAATTTTCGTCAAAATAATTCTCAAATTATATATGAGTTTCGTATTCGATATCTTACGTTCTAGAATAGTACAATCAAGTGTTAATTTGACCAATAAAATTAATATTGCGCTACATTAATTTTGAAAGAAGCGTTGTATTTTGGGAGATGGATGTCCATTTGATCCTTTTAGCACTTGTGTAGGGGTGAAATTCGTCTTAAAGAGATTTGCATTCGCATACATCACTTCATTTAATTTCCTTCAAATTTTTGTATTTTGTACGTTTGAGTAAACCCTGATTTGTTTATTATTATGTACGTGACATGATTTCGGTAAGTTGTTGCTCTGTCCTATTTTCATGCTCGTATTTTTTATTAGTGAATTATAAATTGTGCATCAAATTATCTAACAGCAACTCCTAGCTTTCCACTAGCACAATACCAAGTCTAGTAGATATATAGCAAATTATGAAGGCACACAATTTCTAGTAATGGTAACTTCTTGCTTATAACATGTTGCAAATAGATGTTTGGTTTAAACGACCACATATAGCATCACATTTGACACCTAATGAAGGGACAACCCAACTGTGAGGTACATCAACATGTGATAATAATACATAAATGATTTTTTTTCCTTATAAAATCACTCTATTACCCACTTCTAATAACGAGATTGGCCCAATTCTGGATCATCTTCTGAAATCATATAACGGTCAAAAGTGTGTGACTATTATCGAGACGAACAAAAGCTTTGGTCTAAACAAGTTGTGCATTGATCTCGTTTAGTGTATCTCCACAATAGATAGTGTCTCTGAGTGTAGATTGCCTCTCAAATTGCTGCAACGTTGACACATTCAGAAATATATCGCTCGAATACACTCCGCCACATCACTGTCAGAATCATAACCCATTTCTTGTCAAAGATTGAGGGGTCATCACAATCCTCACACTAATCAATGCCTATCCGCTTATCTGGATCAAAAGTGTGGAGATTATGTGGCACGATGATGATATTTAATCTGCTGACTGGATTATGAGTTGGATGCTTTGATCGGGAGTTTTGTTGGCTTGTTGACTGCTGCCTCATTTCTTATTAAAGTGTGTTTTGAATAAATGCGACTTCTTAATGGATATCAACGACGCCGATGTCGCCAAGTGTTATTTTCAATACCGTTGGATGGCTGACCTTCTTGTAACTTTTTTATACAGTTCATTTTTCCTAGGGTTTGGGATGTGGATTCATTCATTCATCTCTCTCTCCCTCTCTCTATGGGTGACTTTTGCTTTCTCTTGTCTCTTTCTTTCACTTAAAAAGGATAGAAAGCTCTCTTTGATCTGTTAGATAATATCAGCTGTATATAGATCTTGAGTGGTTTCTATGTGGTTTCACCTGTACGATCAAAGAAAAACTTGAATCAAAGGGTACATTTCCTATCTCTGTTCATCAAACGATGATGATCACAAATTAATTAGATATTTTGTGTAAATTCCATATAAGAGGATTACAGACTTAATTTTAGAATAGTAGATTTATTTTTTTTTTGATAAAAAAAATATGAATGAAAGAAGGAAACTGTTGGGTTATTAAAGTTTTCTTGAGGGCATAGATGGTGCCCAAAATTTGGCATTGGAGACTATCCGTAAAATAAAATTCATTTCTAAAGAATAAAGGAAGAATAAAAATTGATATCCTTGAATTTCTGTGTGAAATATTCTTGAAAGTGTTTTTTCAAGTATGACTCATTTTATAAGTTTATGTGGTGATTGTAATCAAATCTCAATAATCCAATTAAAATTGGATAGATCACAGTCTTATTGGGGCTACAATTTTTTTTTTTAAATGAGAAAATGATTTTTCATTTTTATTTTGTGAATTGAAAGTCTAAAATACGAAAGTACACGGACTTTCATGTGATATTGACATTTCTAGTCATTTTTTTATATTGATTAGAGGATGAATAAAGTTGTGTATCTGGTATATAAACATAATTATCGATATAGTTGAATTTTTATATTCTTATAAGAATATTATATTGCTCAATTGAGTTTTATATAGAATTGTGGGGGTAGAATTGTTATTTGCATAACATTCTCAATTTAAGTTCGATGCATCCCAAGATTTGTGGGGATGACGTTGGTTTGAAATTGGAATATTGATATATTTGAGAATATTCGATATAATAAATTGTACTATAATGAATACCTTGTTAAAATTAAAATATGCACGATATTGGAAATTGGATATCTAATGTAAAGATTCAAAATGTATTGGTACATCTCGTAGAAATCCTTAATACAATTTGCGGAATAAAAGATTAAATTAGAACTTTCAATAAATTAGAAGGAAGTAGTATGACTCCAAGTTTTTCAGAAGATTTTATAATCAGTGAGAATTTGTACCTATTATATCATTTGATTAAAATAGCTAACAAATGGAATGACACAAAATATCATGTATAATGGTAAGTCTCAACATATACATCTAAACATAATACCATTCGACGATTACTCTCGAATAGAACAATACTGATTATTTTATCAAAAAATGACAGATTGGATCCGTTTATAGATGAATTATCTAGAGAGAATAGACTGCGCATCATCGAGGAAAATGGGTGTGAAGCCTAAACTAATGGGTCAGCTTAATGAAAACCTAACTTGACTACTGAAGATTCTACGAACTAGGCTTAATAGGAAAACTAGTTATGATCGATTCAATATGTAGCATTTCGGAGTTTTAACTCCTCTCCATTTTTATGATACAAATAAGTGTTGCCTATTAAAGATTTGCTATGATAGTGTACTTTTTATAGAACAACACCTATGTGGGTCCGAACATGACTGGTTCTGTGAGAATTTTACTTACGCGAATTATCCAGCGCACTTGCAAAACTAAGAAGGTTTTGCCGAAATAATAAACATAATAGAGAACCAAGGTTTGAAAGCTATCGATCCCGATGTATTATATTTTAGTTATACTCTTCTTCGTCTTCCTTTTTCTGAGTCGACTTCTTCCATTCATGTGGGAGATTTTTGGAATAATTGGTATTATTTATAGTGAATTGAAATATGCTTTCAATAGGTGCCTCTTCAAAAGCAAAATATGCATACAAAGAGTCATGCTGCTTAGAATGGGTGTGACTATTTTAAAGTAAATGATGAAAAGACATGACCATTTGATAGGTAGCATACTACACGATTTAATGTTAAAAGGTGTGGTCTATGTTAAAAGATACGACCATTCAAAAAGTCGCTTGAAATCTATAAATAGAGACATTTAGTTCCATTTCTTTTCCTACTCTAAATAAATTCCATATAATTGATTTCTAATTCTTTCCTTTTCTAATTTTCGTCAAAATAATTCTCAAATTATTTTTGAGTTTCGTATTTGATATTTTCCATTCTAGAAGAGTACAGTCAACTGTTGATTTGCCCAATAAAATTAATATTGTACAACATTAATTTTGAAAAAAACGTTGTATCTTGGGAGATGGATGTTCATTTGATCCTTTTAGAACTCGTGTAGGGGGTGAAATCCATCTTAAAAAAATTTGCATTAGCATACATCATTTCATTTAATTTCCTTCGAATTTTTGTATTTTGTACGTTTGAGTAAACCGCGATTTGTTTATTATTATATATGTAACATGATTTCGGTAAGTTGTTGCTCTATCCTATTTACATTCTCATATTTTTTATTAGTGAATTATAAATTATGCATCAAATTATCTAACAATAACTCCTGGCTTTCCACTAGCACAAATACCAAGTCCAGTAAATAGAAAATTACGAAGGCACACAATTTCTAGTAATGGTAACTTCTTGCTTATAACATGTTACAAATAGAGGTTTGGTTTAAACGACCACATATAGCATCACATTTTACACCTAAGGAAGGTACAACCCAACTATAAGGTACATCAACATGTGATAATAATACATAAATGAATTTTTTTCTTGTAAAATCACTCTGTTACCCACTTTCTAATAACGAGATTGACCCAATTCTGCATCATCTTCTGAAATCATGTAACGGTCAAAAGTGTGTGACTACTATCGAGATGGACAAAAGCTTTGGTTTGAACAAGCTGTGCATTGATCTCGTTTAGTGTATCTCCACAATAGATAGTGTCTTGTTTATTTCTCTGAGAGTAGATTGCCTCCAAAATTGCTGCAACGTTGACACATTCGGAAATCATCACAATAATCAATGCCTATCCGCTTATCTGGATCAAAAGTGTGGAGATTATGTGGCACGATGATGATATTTAATATGCTGACTAGATTATGAGTTGGATGCTTTGATCGGGTGTTTTGTTGGCTTTTTGACTACTGTCTCATTTCTTATTAAAGTGTGTTTTGAATAAATGCGACTTCTTAATGGATATTAACGACACCGATGTCACCAAGTGTTATTTTCAATACCGTTGGATGGCTGACCTTCTTGTAACTTTTTATACAATTCATTTTGCCTAGGGTTTGAGATGTGGATTCATTCATTCATCTCTCTCTCCCTCTCTCTATGGGTGACTTTTGCTTTCTCTTGTCTCTTTCTTTCACTTAAAAAGGATAGAAAGCTCTCTTTGATCTGTTAGATAATATCAGCTGTATATAAATCTTGAGTGGTTTCTATGTGGTTGAGCGTCAAGTTCTTGAATGAATATTTTATAGATCAAAGGCTTGCTGATGTAATATTGAGTGATTCATATTGAGTGCTTTGAAAGTGTATCTTGAACAGTTTCTTTGATTCCGGTTCTTAATATGTGGCTTCTTTTGGTGGAGGAAGCTCAAAAGGGGATTAAGGATTTTCTGTTCTAAACCTCTTGCCTGGGGCGAAAATCTTCGTGTTCTTTTGTTTCTTTTATTTTTGTGCCTTATATTTATGTGATTTGTTGGTAAAGTGTCTAATATTTTTGAACCTAATCTTAACAAAAAGGAATGAAAAAGTTATCATCACCCGATTCCCCATAGCCATGCAACATGGATCCATTGCAGTGAATTGTTTGTCATCTATAAAATCCACTGCACGCTCCAAATTGCAATGACATTGGTACGGTTAGCACCATAATCTACATGTGGTCAAAGCCTCAATTTGTCCATGTAAGGTTATGTTCTCGTTCAGGGGCAGACCCAGACTTTTTATATTGTGGGGTCAAAAATTAAAATGCATTTTTTTAAAGAAAACATAATATTAATAAAAATAAATCAATACATTACTATAATTGTAGCAAATATATGTTGATAATATGAAAACGTCATATAGTGTGTGTTTGGTAAATATTAAAATCGGATTAAAATTGAAAAATTAACCGTGATTGTTGACTTTTATTAATCGAGTGAGACTTAACAACGACTATATTTTCAATTTAATAAGCTTTTGAGTTCTACCAAACAGACTCATAATTGCATCATTATCAATATTGTCAAATGAATTTTATTACTTGTATAGTTTTATTTATCACCTCATTGACAGATGTTGAGCTTACGACAAGTAAATCAAATTGAATATAAAAAGTAAATGAATTAAAATAAAGTCCAAATTTAAAGAAAATGTAATTCGAAAATCATTCAAATTACATTTAATATGTAACGATCCTAAAAACTTTGAGGCCATATTCCATAAAAAATCTCTTAATAAAATGGTGTAAATTATATTGAGAAATTTGCCATGCAAGAATAATAAGTGTTAATGAAATAATTGAATTTTTTAAAGAAACGTCTCTTTTCGATATTCATTTAGACCACTTGAGATGATGATGATGTAGTTCTCGAAACGAGCTTCTAGATGATGCAAGTGATTTGTGGATTCGGCTAGTATATGATTGCTGACGAATTTTTAAAATTAGTATATTATCGAAATTTTGGAAATATTAGTTTTGAACAACCTACTTTGACGCGTCGTAACTTTTGCTACCGTTGGCCATCTCGCGGGCCATTAACGAGCGAAAAAAATAGGTCATGAGCATTTCGAAATAGTATTAAGAATGTAATGCTTCGACTTTATTTGACATTTCGTAAAAACAATGACAATTTTTTTGAAAAGAAAAAAATAAAAAAATTTGGGGTCATTTGACCCATGTGGGTCCGCCATGTTCTCGTCTTGTAGCAATAATACCCCACCCGACCTCACGAGCAACGGGCTACCTCCTCAACGGCATAACGAAAGCAAATACTAACAAAAGAAATACAAGACTACCAAGAATATTTCTAAGGTCTTTGAGTAATTACAATCAACAATCGAAGAACAATGGTTACTACCTTGTTGTGTCTTTAAATTCATTCTCAAGAAGCCCAACCGTCTACATGTTCGAAGGACCACTATTCTCCAAACAGATTAAACTATAATTAAATGTGTGTTTGAGCCACATTATGTAGGAAGAATCATGTATTTTGAAATAGTAGATTGTTGGAGAATATGTGGTTGAAAAAGAAGAAAAAATTGTTGATGTGATGAAAAATATTATTTTATTGAAAATGAATAGAGAATGAAAATGAAAATATTAACGTGTACCAAATAGGGGCTAAAGCTAAAATCAAGGTTGTTTGATGAGTAGTTGTGGCAAGGACAATGTTGTCACGAAATTTATGAAAATGCATCGCGAGATTGAGACCGTCACTTTTCCGTCGTACCTACTTTGCAAATTTCCTTATTTTTCATTAAGAAAGTGAATACACTCACTATTATTTTTCATTTTTGTTTTCACCATTCGAGAAAGAAATGTATTTACTAGACAAAAATAAACCCAAAATTATCTACATAGAAACATGGAATCCAAAAGGTTAGATGGGTTTTCGGTTCACTGATAAAGTTTCATTTTGCAGTTCGTCATCGCCAGACCAAAAAGATGATAAAGCAGGCTATTTTGCATGCATCAAAGAGGAATATTTCGCAGCCAAGCTAACCTAGCTTTTAGTTTCTTCATTAACTTGCTTTGTGTTTCCAGTGTTTTTTCTCGTTCTTCTGCAACTGGCAAAAATATAAATTATATAATGTCACAACTGTATATGACAAAACTGACGTGCATGTCAAGCAATCTAGTGGAATGTTTGGCTGGGATATTCATTACGTGCTAAATAAGTTGAAACACACTTTTCATAAGATGAAATAATTGAAAACATTGGTGTGCATGCATTTCTGATAATTACAGTAGGTTGAAATCTTTAAGAATTTGCATGATAAAATTTCCAAATCGAAAGGTAATTAATTTGAAAAAGTTATGGATTCTGTAAAATTGGAAGAACGTGAGAATTAAAATGAGTACGAAAAAAAATGTTTTTATAAAAATGAGAGCCTATTAAATAAATAACGGAAACCATTCTTAATTATTTATTTTAAACAGAGAAGAGTTTCTCATCAGAAATTAAACATCAGAGCATATATACCTTGCATGCATTCTTAATCTGACATTCTGAAGAGAGATCAACATTCTACAAGACATTATCTGAAAAAATTCTTTCCAGCATGTGTTCTCAAAGATATATAGTCCAATCAAACCCTCCTTTCAATCCACATCCAAACCCCCCACCGGTTCGGAAACGAAGAAAAAACACTCAATGAATCGAGGTTTTGTAATTTCCTTCCTTGTCCTGCAGATAGTTACTATATTAGTACTACTGCTGTCATGTTACCGGAATATTCTTATAGATGCCACCGGTGGCAAGTGGGACCTACTTCGATCCAACATTGGCATATCAGCCATGCACATGCAACTCCTCAACAACGATAAAGTGATTATCTTAGATCGGACAGGTATTGGTCCGTCCAACATCTCACTGCCCAATGGGAGATGCCGGAATGACACAATCACCCTGAAAATTGACTGCACCGCCCACTCGGTGGAGTACGACTTGGCCAGCAACTCTGTCCGCCCCCTCATGGTCCTCACAAACACCTGGTGCTCTTCCGGCGCTGCCATGCCGGATGGAACTTTAATCCAAACCGGAGGGTCTAACGATGGTGACCATAATGTCAGAACCTTCAAACCCTGCATTGATAATGCTTGTGACTGGCAAGAAAACAAGAGTGTTCTTACACAAAGAAGATGGTACTCCACCAATCATATTTTGCCGGACGGGAGGCAAATTATTATCGGCGGTCGCGGGCAGTTTAATTATGAATTTTACCCGAAAACACACTCAGCTGATAAATTGCACGATTTGCCATTTCTGACTCAGACGACTGATAGAAACATTGAGAACAATTTGTATCCATTTGTATTTCTGAATGTGGATGGGAATTTGTTCATTTTTGCCAACAATCGAGCTATTTTGTTTGATTATACTAAAGGGGTAGTGGTGAAAACTTACCCGACAATGCCTGGCGGGGAACCAAGAAATTATCCGAGTACTGGGTCTGCTGTTTTGCTTCCATTGAAGAACTTGCAAGTGGAAGCGATTGAAGCTGAAGTTTTGGTGTGTGGTGGTGCACCAAAAGGAGCATATATAAGTGCAATGAACGGTAATTTTATCCCAGCACTTAGCACCTGCGGAAGAATTCAAATAACCGATGCCAATCCACAATGGACCATGGAGACCATGCCTTTAGCTAGAGTCATGGGTGACATGGTATTGTTACCAAATGGCAAAGTCTTGATCATCAATGGGGCATCTATGGGTACAGCAGGGTGGGAATTAGGCCGGAACCCAGTTTTGTCACCGGTTATTTACAAACCTGACAATCTAAGTGGATCAAGATTTGAAGTACAGAACTCTAGTTCTACGCCCCGAATGTATCACTCGACCGCAATATTGCTTCGTGACGGCCGGGTTTTGGTCGGTGGTAGCAATCCTCATCAAAATGACAGTTTCATGGGAGTTCAATTTCCTACAGATTTAACCTTGGAAGCATTTTCACCTGCGTATTTGGATCCAAATTTTGCGTGGTTGCGTCCAAATATAATTTCACCCGCTTCGCAATCTAATATCGGGTATGGACAACAACTTGCTATTCGGTTCGGTATTCCTCCAGGCAGGTTGAATAGGAATTCCGTCATAGTGACAATGGTTGCACCTTCTTTTACTACACATTCATTTTCAATGAATCAAAGGTTACTGGTATTGAGTGGAGGGGACATAAAGGCAGTTGGGCGATCGAAATATCAAATTCGAGTGGTGACACCTGGTTCACCCAATATCACACCACCTGGGTACTATCTTCTATTCGTGGTTCATCAAGATATTCCTAGTGAGGGCATTTGGGTCCAAATCAAGTAAATTATAGCATACATTCTTTCTTTCACGTTGATACATATAGAAAAGTTTTTATAATATAAGGTCAACAAGTCTTGTGAGAAATTTTTCAGTGTATTGAAATTGTAATTGTAACTATTTAATTCCATCAAGAATTTGAAAATGTTTGCGATGCTTAACTACACTGTACTATTATGCTTTTCTTTTATACGAGAATTTAATGTGGATGACAAAATAAAAGAGGGGTAAATTTTAAGGGATATGTTATCAACTAAAAGATTGAAAATTATAGAGGGAAAAATCAATATCATACGTAGCGACGGATCCAAAAATTGAAGCCAGCTAGGACAGTCGTCAATCGTCGACCGTCACAAAAGCGAGATCGTTTATTAATATTAATTAAACAATATTAAAAATTCTTCAATTAATATATAAATGTTCTAAAACATAATATCATGTAAACATGAAAATATAATTCATTACAATCCGATATTATAAGAAAATTACATAACATCGCACTTCGTAATTGAAAGTTCATACAACTACATTTTTCAGGGTCTCATATTTTGAAAGCGCTGTAAGATTGTCCCATTTTCAATGTTTTCAAAAATATATATGAAAAATAAACGTGGAGCGCAGATTAAATCATTAAACTACCATCAAGTTTCCATTCCAATTTTCAAATTCCAACACCAAATTATTGTTTTTCACAAATCATAAATTTCCCAATTTATCATTTTCATGTATCACAAATCACAATCCACAGTCAACGTGGCCCGTTCGGTAGGTATTAAAATTGAAAAACTAATCGTTATTGCTGACTTTTATTAGACGAGTGAGACCCAATAACGATCATATTTTTAATTTTAATTGAATTTTAATCCGTAGCGAACGGAGCATATCACGTATTCTCAAAATCACAAAATCCCCAATTTCCATAAATACTAACACTAGCAGCAGGCTCTCAACTCTCAAGTCACAAACAATCTCACATTGTCATGGTAAATAGTAATACTCATAAAACTAAAATCATAAATCATAACTAATTAATTTAACTGATAACTCATAATTTTATCAATAATAAATCAAAAAACGAACTAAAAGAACGAAAATAAATTTTAAAAAAAAGAAAAAAAAAGAAAAAGAAAAATGAAGAGAGGCTGGAGGCTCAAGTCACGCTGACACGACTCACGAGTGAAATTAGTTATTGGTGGCGACGTGGCGCAGTGTGACGTGACTGGCAGTGGCTCACGCAGTGGCATAACGGCGAATAGGGTTTTGAAATTGAACTTAGAATTGGAATTTTGCTTCATTCTGACCTTGAAGTGTCGAACTGGAAGTGAGTAAAACCAGCAAGCAAGCTGTGCATCGTCAATCTATTGGATTGAGTAATTGAGCCTATTTTTTTATTTTTTTTACAAGAGACCCAAAAGAAACGACCCACAACTTAAAATAAATAAATAAATTGGACCAAATCCACTTTTGTTCATCTTCCAAATCACTCCGTCGCAGGCTGCACCTAAATCTCAGCCTTCAAAATGAAATTAACTATATCACAACCTAAATCGCAACCTATATCACCAAATTCTCGTGAATTAACTACCCTATATTGAATTGTTGGCTTGTATGAAATCAATAATGTAAAGTGCAAATAATTGATAAGAGAGAATACCCTAAACTAGGTAAAAAAAAATTGCGGGATCAAGTCAGCAGTTTTCACTATAGATATTAAGAACTTATAGTATGATCCAATCTAGAAAACTCATTATTCACTGATCATTCCTGTAATCTTCAAGACACACTAGAACGTGATTTACTCATACATGTTCCTGATATTTTGGAATTGTCTATCTCGTGTGGATCAACAGAAAACCTTGTTCTTTTATTCTTCTTGTACTTCTAGTCTAAACTCTCTCAAATTTCAGTAATCTTTGAAAAATATTGATAAAGTACCTTCCTGATTATATCTAGGAAGTGAGTGTTTTGGATTATATGAATTTAATGTTTTTTTTCCTAACTTGTGATCTTTTGATAGATTTTTCGAAAGATACTGTCGCTCGAGTGAGTGTCGGTCGACAATGATTCTGTTTTTTTCCATTTGAGCATTAGCTAGGCGACAAGTTAGCGTATACCCGACGACCCTCTCTTTATTCCATTCTCGAACTCGAAGACTCTTAATTCATCTATACAACCCCCAAAATACTCATTGACTTTTACAACTCTTTTATAATAATCATTTTCTTTTATAATATTCATTTTGTTTATAAAGAGTTACCAATACAGCAAAATTCCTAATACAAGGTGTACACGAGCTTCGTGAATTTGGATTACGGATTACCGGTAAACAGGTTGCCGACGCCTAGAGTGGTATTGCAGTGGGTTTTTCCCACAGGGCCCACCTATAGGAGGATGGGGAAAAGGAAGAAGGGGGAAAAAACTGGTAGTGGTGGTGGTAGAGGAGGGGGAGGAGAAATAAAGAGATTTTTTGTTTTATTTCTAATTTTTAATTATTTATTTGGAACTAGTTTGAACTTTTTCAAATAAATAAATAATTGGGACTATGATTGCTAGTTTTTTAATTTTTTTTTCTTTTTTAGTATTATTTATATATGAGAGTATAGTCATCATTTTATATCTTTTTATTGAGAAATTGGATGAAATGAAAGGTAAAAATGCCAAAAATGGAATGTATGGAAGCTTTTCACAATAATAATGAAAGATATCAACGTTATGTGTTAATTATCCATTTTATATTATAAATATATTATTTGTGAGAAGGATAAGTTAAAGAGAAATGCTATTCATCCCCATTGGGGATGCATCCCCAGTCTATGTGGC
>CAIGRO010023088.1:0-11209 GCA_903798355.1 Fraxinus baroniana
TAACTACATCAATATCCAAACAAAATAATGAAAACAACCAATGTTCAATTTATTTATTATTATTATTTTTTTTTTAACTAGGCGGGGAAGGGGGGGGGTGTAAATTGCCATCTCTACTCCTGGGCGTGGGGATTTGACCATCGAGTACCATTCCTCTTTAAGTCAATACATGAAAGAATTTTGATAATTTCATAACAAAAATTTGAGGTCGGGAAAATTAATAAATAGGACTACTTCCCATTTTTCGTTATATTATTATATAATTTTGAAAATTTAAATCTTGTGCCTGTCAAAACAAAGCTATTTTGGAGTAAAATCTACTTATAGAATTTTGTGCAAATTTGTTATGGTCTACCATCCAATCAAGGTCAAAAGAATCCTACTTTTCACTATTGTTTTAGCGGATAAATCCAATAGCCATTCACGGTCACGGACCATAAGATAGAGATCTAGCACACTGACACTCCAAATCTATTGCTCAAAGTTTGAAAGATTTAGCAGGATCTTACATATAAAAATGTTAACCTATAATATTATTTATTTCATAGCAAAAAAAAATAAAAATAAAAATAATAATAATAATAAAGTCCATTTTTAACATGAAAAAATCTAAACAAAAAAAGGATATCCAAAATTTTAAAGCATAAATTACTTTATTAAACTTTAGTCTTCATGATCCGACATTTGGAGTCACGTGCAATTGTCACGTCTTTTAATAAAACTTTTAAGCCAGGTTTTGATGGTCATTTCAGCAAAAATAATGATGTAAATAGTAAATTTTTGGAGAATATGTGATTAAAAAATAAAGATAAATTTTAGATTCGTACACAAGATACTTTATTGTGTGAATATTTGGTAAAAAATAAGTACATACAAAAAGGAGTTTTAAAAAAAGCCTATCAAATAGGATATTTGTAAATTTTGATGAATGTGTAGTTGATAAAAGTTTTGGATCTTATAAAATTTGTTATTCATCATCTGTTTGGTAGAAATTAAAATTTAGATTGTTAATATAAGTCAATTTAAACAACTAATTTTAACAATATATATTATGAAATTCACAACTTTTCAACCATATATCTCATATACTTTTTATCAAAATTTGGCCCTTATTTGAGTCCATTTTTTTTGAGATTAATAGATTTTGGAAGTCGTATTTTTAAAAAAATGTGCAGTTAAAAAGTAGAGAAACATTTTTAGGATACGAGCAAAATATTTTATTTTGTGAATGTGTGATTAAAAATGAGTTTTGAAAAAAAAAATTGAGTTTTGGAAAAATGGGATCAAACAAGGGCTACTAAAAATATAATTTTAATCCTTGTTAAACAAGAGCTAAATTAATTATTGACTTTGACATGTGAAATCTCAAACAAGCACTAAATCGTGCATATTTTATGTGAAAATAATTAGATATATGGTATATTTGAGCCCAATTTTTTATTTTTTATTTTAAATAATGAGTTTTGTCATAAGGATTTTTTTTTATTTTTTATTTTTTGGAAAAATGGCTGTTAAAAAGTAGGAAAAAAAGAAAAAGAAAAATGAGGTTTACGTATAAAATTATTTTATTAAAAAAATATATAATAAAAATGAGTTTAGAAAAAAAAAAATGTGAATCACGACTGGTTAGGTGAACATTCAAATTTTGAAGTATTAAGTTACACTTTCAGAGCAATTATTGTTAGTGGGGTTCGTCCTACCACGTACAGCGTTGTTACATTAAAGTAAGACAACAAAGTAAAAATATACAACCATTGAAAACGACACTAATTAAACACATAACATTAATGTTGTCTACAAAATCTAAGTTGAACAATTGACATTTATTTACGAGTATTTGGTTTGTATAAAAATCTAAGTTGAACAACAAACACAAAACAAAATGTTGATTAGAATAGATCAAAAATATTAAATAGTTTGACAATTAATTTTCATACAAATAAAACATTAAATAGTTTGACAATTATAAATATATTCATACTACAGATTTTAATAAATAAACTACGTTTTAATTATATAAAATGCTCATAATGTTGACCCAAAAAATGGTTCGATGACACGACCAACAAATAAATAGAAACTAAAATTCACACCGGCCGAATCACTGTTTGTTTATAGTTCAAGTCACTCCTTTTAATAGATGAATCAAGGGGGATGATAATCCGAGATGTTTATCAAGTTGTGTTGTAATTAGTTGGTACATAGAGAGGGGTTTGGCCGGTTGGGCAAAGTGGAGAGAATTACCCCTGTTTGATCCACATTATTTTTTTCATTCTTATTCTTCTACTCATTTTCAACCACACATTCTTCAATAAAATAATATTTTCCATCACATCAATAACTTTTTTTTCTTTTTCAACCACATATTCCCCACCCATCACATCAATCCAAAAAATGCATTCTTTTGAAAATAATGTACACCAAACAGGGGCTTAAGAATTACTTTTGATGTGTAAACTTGCATCCCCCTCTCTCGTGTGAAGTGTAGTTTTTTATACCCAATGCAAGGTGAATTAGGTCCGTCCAATGGTGAGAACGTGGCTCTACTAGATCCATTGGCTCCTATTAACATCAATCAATCAATTCAGCCATTAATGCTGAGATCCCCATATCCTTGCTTTTGACTTAGGATTAGACCGTGTAGGCATGCAGAGACGGCGTTAAAAGTGTGTTGACTTGTCTATCACTTCATAAAATCTGTTGTTGGTTGTCTAACCAGCTCACCAGGGAATGAGCTCGTATTGGGGACCTCTGTCAAAAAGGGATCGGATGATCAACTTTTAGGCTGAGTTTGCCTTAGTATGCATAGAATTGAGTCGCCCATCTCTATGCCACATGTGAACTGGTCCGTTTGCCACGTGGTGTGTTTTTGTTTTACGATTTTTATATGAGTAACACATAACATTTACATATTATCACATTTATATTTCAAACTTTTTTTCGTCACATTCTTTTTCTCAAATAAACATAAATTGTGCGTGATTATGGTTTTTCTCCAAACCTTTCATTATGATAGAGTGAAAATAATAATAATAATAATCATTTGGTCATTGTATTTTTGAATAAGCAAAATAAATAATTATCACAAAAGTGCGATTAAATCTTTTTGGACGAAAAAGGTGATTAATGATAAGATTTTATGATTAATGAAATGCTAATAATAAGAATGGGACGAAGAAAAAAGTTAAAATATAAATATGATAATAAATAAATATTAACGATTTTTATGTAATTAAAATATGGTGCATTTATAAAAATTATGGGACGAATATAGATGTCCATAATGACCAAGGGGCCAAATATGTGGTCATCATGGACACTAGCATGGATAACATTTTCCTTTTTTTAATATATTAGGCCTTTCCATTCTTGAATTTTTTTATTTTGTTGTAAACCACCATACTCCGGCCATTCCGACCACCCAAAAATGCCACCTCTGCCTCTAATTCCCCTCTTAATAATCTTCTTCATCCCATTCTCCTCCGCCGCACCACCGCTACTACACCAGTCCCACTTCAACAAACACAAATTTCACCTCAACAAATCAGATTCATACCAACAATACTATGAAATTACACGCCCTTTACCTTTCCACAACCTGATTCCCTCATGCACACTCCCAGTCTTCTCCCACAACTTCGAAAACACCATCGGCCTGCCTCCGACCACCGCCGGTTACTCTTCTCCGGCTAACTGTACTTGGTCCCATGTCTCTCTGCACCTTTCCGTGGCTTCCAATGGGTCCCAGTATGATCGCATTGCCGCGGTGTGGCTTGACGGCGCCGAGCTGCTCCGCACCAGCACCGCTGAGCCCACCCGAGATGGTGTCTTCTGGAAAATTAGCAAGGACATCACCAGGTACTCTTCGATCCTCCGTCAGGAAAACCTCACCCTCTCCGTCATGCTTGAAAACGTCGTTAATGAAGTCTATACCGGCGTTTACCGGGTCAATATCACCTTCTTGTACTATGATATTGGTAGTAATGATACTGGCTCCCGCGGATTTAACTTCCCATTGTCAATATTTCCACTGAACCAGAAGTCAACTGTCATGAAATGGAAAGAAAACCCTGTAATTTCAACGTTGAATCGTGAGGAAAACTCGTTGGATTTATATAATAAGCCGGCAGATTTGATTATTCCGATATCTGGAATTGAAAATGAAGGGTTTTGGTTCAGAATCGAGAAGGGTTCCGATGTGAAGTACAAGGGGATCCAGATTCCAGCAAATACATACAAGGCTGTGATCGAGGTTTATGTTTCATTTCATGGAAATGACGAGTTCTGGTACTCGAATCCCCCCGATTCCTATATAGAACTGAACAATTTGGAAACAAAGCGGGGCCATGGTGCTTACCGGGAAGTTCTGGTGTTGCTTGATGATAATATAGTTGGATCAGTGATCCCATTTCCGGTGATATTCGCGGGCGGTATCAATCCTTTATTTTGGGAGCCAATAGTTTCTATTGGGGCGTTTGATTTGCCTTCCTACGATATTGATATAACCCCCTTTTTGGGGATGTTGCTTGATGGTAATGTGCATAGTTTCGGGCTGAGAGTAGCTGATGCTATCTCGTTCTGGCTTGTGGATGCGAATTTGCATTTATGGTTGGATGATAGTGTGAAAGAAGTTCAGGCTATGACGTTTAAATATAGTGCTCCAAGTAGTGGAGTTGAGTGCGAATCGAAGTTTCAGAAGCTCGATGGATCCTTCGAGGTTGAAGGGAAGAGGAAGAGTGAGGTTTCTGGGTGGGTGAATTCGAGTTTAGGAAATTTGACTACCTATGTTTATCAAAAGTTGAAGTTTGAGAACACGATAAAGTTCAAAAAGAATGGGACTCAGAAGGTTGTGAAGCACGAAGTGAAGGTGAAAAGAGAATTTAGAGTTGAGTCTGATACAGGTTCCTTGATCTGGCTTACCACTGCGAAGACAACGTATCCCCTGAAAATCACAAGTTCGACTTCGGCTGGATCAGAGAAGAACACTTACTTGATGATCACAGATCTGGAGCATTCCATAAAGGAGGAGAGGAAGGGGAATTTATCGAGCTCTTTGGTTAACAGTCAACAATCCAGTGGGTGGATGTTTGTACTGGATCATGACGTGCTCTCTGGTGCAGCAACTACTGATCAAAGTTACACTTACAAGGACAATTTCAGTTGCTACTCTCAGACAGTTTCAGCTGCCAATGGCAAGCTTGGGAGCAATACCACAAGCCTTCTCTGTTCGTCGTCCTTTTGATCCTTTTCAGCTGCGTAACAACTGGAAACAAAATGTTGTACAAGTCCTTTGTTTCTACTAAGCCATAGAAGGATTTTGCCAGTTTCTATGTTTGCTGAATGAGTGTGATTCTGTTGTAGGCTTCGGATTCAATAATAGTACTATCGACTATGATGGTTTTTTATGTAAAATATCTATTTGCTCAAGTTCATATCCATGTTATTTAGCAAAATTAGTTAAAACGTGACTTCAGCACGATCTGAATTACATTGCTGCAGATATTTTATAGCTTCTTAAGATCAATACGCAACTCTGAAAACAAACAATATTTATTGTTTCTTCTTTTGAATTTTGTTCTTTAGAACTCATACTTCTTCTCATGGGGAAACATAGTACAAAGTATTTGCTAAAAGGTTCCTATCATCTGAACATAATGTGGAAAGAATGTATTTCCTCCATAGTTGATAGAAAATAAGATTGTACACTTCAAACTTGGAATCTTCATATTCTGGCTTTTCCCTCAGGGCGCCAAAAGTCTTTCTTCCTCCACAAGAAACTGTTCTTCGGGTACATTTACTGACCAATAAAGGGATTTCAAAATCGAGACGAGCTTGTCAATTATTTCCATGCTGTCTTGAACTAAGGGTTCGTTTGATTGCAAATGTGGAAAATGGGTGGAAAGAAAATGTTTTACTGAGAATTGAATTGCCTAAAATTTGTTTTATTGGGAATTCTAATTAATTGTGTTTGATTGGTATAATTTTCTACCTGGAAAATGTTGAAAGTTTGGTGTCCGTTTGACTTCGTTTTTTATAAAAATTGTCCATTAAAGTGATAATTTTTTCTACCAATACGTCTAGAATTTGTTTCAATTACCAAAAAGTAAATTTTTTTTAAAAACAATTAGAAAAGATTACTATATTCGTTTGACTTTGTTTTGCATAGAAATTGTCAACAAAAATGAAAATTCTTTTTACAATGGTTGATAGAATTGGTTGACATTGCTAAAAAAAGAAAAAAAAGAAAAAAGAAAAAAAGGAAAAAAAATTGTGGAAAATGTTTTCTAGGTGGGAAAACATTTTCCATCATTTGTGCATCAAAGGGTTGTACCTAGAAAAAGGGAGGAAAACATTTTCCGTGGAAAGTTTAGCCAATCAAACAGTCAAAAAGTAGAAGTAGGAAAATATTTTCCTACTTCCATGGAAAATTCCGCCAAAACAACCGCACCCTAACAAATATCCACCTTGTCTTAGTACCCTAGCAATCTCCACTGCTACATCGATCATGTCATACCTGAGGGACGAAAGCACAATGACATTCAATGAACTTGTTCCTGATTACAAATTGATCTTATTTCAATGATGCTATGTGACGACTCGAATATCTGACTATTTGAGTGTCATTAAATAAATCCGATTTTTCTTATTTTGTTTTTATAGGAACTTAAATAGTAACAAGAAACAGTTTTACTAATTAAAGCCCATGTTTGACACTCATTTTTTTCTCATTCTCATTTTTTCGCTTCTTCCTTTCAACCACACATTTTTCCAATAAAATAATATTACACATAAATCTAAAAAATTTCATCACTTTTCCACCTCACATTCTCCTATCAATCACTATTTCAAAAATTATATTCTCATTAAAATAAGATTCAAACACACTCAAGTAAATAAAAAGCGATTTTAACTTCAATAATTAATTGCGAAATCTTAATATTAAAGAATAATACATTGACGTAAAACATAGCTGATAAATGTATTTTATACACTTATTCAGGGTCTAAAATGGCGATATTTGATAGTTCTTCAAACAAAATATATCCTAAATTATTGTATTTTATTGTATTTTATGTTATATACGTAAAACTCAAAGGTTGAACGAGGAATCGAAAGAAAGAAGCGAAAATTGATTAAAAAAAAAGGTAGGTAAAATCTATAGTTTGAGGACCAAATTGCAAATATTCAATAATTGATCCAGACCACAAGAAAATACTTTGAAGATTGTTAGGAGACAATTGGATGTAATTAGAACTCAAAAGAGAATGAAATGTGATCAAAATATTATCAAAATTAATTTTCAATCGCACAAATTATATTCCAAATTCTTCGCCAAATATTTAGACCCATTTTTGGTATAGTAAACGTATACTTCTAAAAAGTTGTAGCCTTTTGAACTAGTTTTCCAACGTACTTTGAATCGCCTCAATCGGATATAGGGAAATAAAGTTATGGTCAAAATACTGACTGATGTGCAGAGACAAAAAATCCGCGCGCGAATGGAACTTTTCTTATTCGATTAGAACTCTTTTGGAAATCAATTTGAACATGATTTTCAACCAAATTTCAACTCCTACAAATACATAACAGCAGAATACATATGGGGCCTCTTATATACATATTATACTCCAATATTCATCAATTATTATCATCAAATGAGAAAAATTCATAATTTTTGTGAGAGGATTAAATGGGACTTGCAATAAATAATATTTAAGTGAAAAGATATAACCAGGATTTTTGGCGCCGTTGCTAGGGACTACTATTTTTGATAAGTTTAGCTAATTTTAGATTTAATTTGAATTTTACTGTTTTTTAATTAGTTTATTAAAAAAAGTTATTATGTTTTCTGCTTACTTTTTCAGGACATTGTATGTGAAGTTCGAGAATCGATGATCTTGCTCAATTTGATCCTGAGATCGAACGAGCATTCAACTTTCGAAAAAAACAACAGTTGAAAACACACCAAAAATAGAAAGAGGAACACATGGCAGAGGGAAATCCAAATCAAATAGTTATCGGAGCTAATCTGAAAGTAGCACAACCGAATGTGGCTGTAACTAATGAAAATGCAAAGCTAATAGGGGAGTATATGGTTCTATCGGTTGTGGAAAGTCAATTTAACATAGTATATCCAATATTTGGTCAAGCAAACGTCCACCTGAGGACTGATGTGATCAACATGTTTCAAAACGAGCTACAGTTCTTTGGAAGAACTACGGAGAATCCCAACGCTCATATATCAAGATTTTTGAACATGTATGCAACTATCGAGTATCCAACAGAAGGCGCTACAATTTTTTGGGAGAGCTGCGGATAATCCCATCGCGCATGTATCGAGATTTTTGGACATGTGTGCAACTATTGCATATCCAGGGGTGTCCAGTGAAGCAATAAGACTGAGGCTTTTCCCATACACATTGAGAGCCTCAACCAGAAAGTGGTTAAACACTTGTCCACCTTAAAGAATCGCCATATAGAACCAATTAAGTCCCACTCAAAAGGATTGCAAAAGTGATGGACGAGATTACCACATTCCAACTGGAATCAAAATGCTATTTAGATGCTTGGGAACGATACAAGGGTTTACTCCGCTAATGTCCACAACACGGATTGCAGAAATGGCCTCAAGTGCAGTATTTCTATATTGGTTTGAATCCGATAAGTAGGGCTAATGTAGACTATGCATGCGATGATTCTATCACAAAAAAAAAAAAAAGAACCGTGGATCAAGTCTACTAAATCATGGAGGATCTGGCATTAACAAGTATACTTTGGCCTACTATAAGGACGAGTGGAAAGAGAGCTGCTGGGGTATTCGAAGTTAATTTTTTGACAGCAATTTCAGCACAATTGGCATCGTTGGCAAAGAAGGTGGATTAGATGAACGCATCCCATACAATGGGACCAAAATGTAAGTGTTATGGAGGGAATCATGAGAGTGTTGACTGCATCGTGGGTAGTCATTTTACTCGGTCACTAAAGGATGTAAATTATGCTCAAAATTTTCAAAGACAACAATACAATCAAAATCCTAACACTTACTACCCAGGCTGGAGGATTACCCAAGTTTCAAATGGAACAAAAATCTGGAAGCTCAGATTGCGCCACAACAGATTGCATCATCAGGTTTTCACCAAACTGAAAATAAATATTCATTAGAAGATTTTGTTACTAAATTGGCGAAGATATCTACCCAACACATGTAAAAAATAGATAAAACCTTACAAGTTCAGGGAGTTGGCATAAAACATTTGGAAAATCAGATGAGACAAATAGCGAAAGCAGAGAGACCACCAGGAGTACTGCATAGTGGCACCGAGATAAATCTCAAACAGTAGGTAATGGCAATAAAGGTCATGGAGGAAGAACATATTGAGGTAATAACTACCCACAGTGAAGTTCAACCGCCATAGATTAATGTAAAAAGACTAGTTGGTACAAAAGAAAAGGTACATATTACGGTTGATGAGCAATTGGAGGAATCAAAGCAGAACAAAGAAGCGGAGACAGAAAGAGCATCAGGTCATCCAAAGGTTAAGGAAATCTCTCCTACTATACCACTACCTTTTCCACAAAGACTGCAAAAGAAAAAGCTACATGATTAATTCAAAAAGTTCCTAGATATGCTAGATATGCTGAAAAAGCTCCACATCAATATCTCATTCATCGATGCTATACAACAGATCCTGATGTATGCAAAGTTTCTGATGGACATGGTATCTAAGAAAGAAAGCTTCTAGACTGGGAAGAGGTGACATTGACTAAGGAAAGCAGTGCAAGGATGTAAAATAGATTACCCCAAAACTAAAGGACCCAGTTAGTTTCACTTTACCTATTTCACTAGGCAAAGAATTTGATTTTAATACTTCATTTGATACAGGTGCAAGTGTAAATTGAATGCATTTGCATACTTTTAGGAAAATAGGAGTTGGGAAAGTCAAATGATCGAATGTGACGCTGCAGCTGGTGGATAGAAGCATCAGATACCCATAGGGCAAGGTTGAGGATGTGCTCATCAAGGTTGGAAAGCTGATATTCCCGGCGGACTTCCTTGTTATGGACCTCGAAGACAACCATGATATGTTAATTATCTTAGGTTGACCTTTTTAGAAACAAGTCGAACTTTGATTGACATGGAAAATGGTGAGATGACCATGAGGGTGGAGGACGCACATGAGATCTTTAAATTACATAATCTACCCAAGCAACCATTAGTCCTGGAGGAGGCCAAATATATTGTTGAAGAAAATCATCAAAGGTCGAAGAAGACAAAGCCTAAACGTCTAAGGAGCCTTACTAGAGTGGATAATAGAGAGCTCAAGGTTTGGAGGGTAAAAAGAGGATGTAAAGCTGGAAATTGTAACTACTGTAAAGTTGCTAGACTCCAGCGCAAACAACCATGATCAATCCCTCTATATAGTCTAGCTAAAGACTATAAATTAAGAGTTTATTGGGAGACAACCCAATTTTCTAAACTTTTTTTTTTTTTTTTATTTTGCTTTTTGTACCGCATTGCATATAAATTTATTTTGATTATTAGTTTGCATTAGACTTAGCCACGTTCCAATTTATAAGGGATTACCATCCTATCATATTTTCCATTAGGCCATTGAACTTATTGTTAGTTATTTCAATTGTTTGAGTTAAGTAACACGTGCTCTAAGTTATTTGTTCTTTAATGTTTGATTTGACTGCTAATTAGCCACGTTCCAATTTATAAGGGATTACCATCCTATCATATTTTCCATTAGGCCATTGAACTTATTGTTAGTTATTTCAATTGTTTGAGTTAAGTAACACGTGCTCTAAGTTATTTGTTCTTTAATGTTTGATTTGACTGCTATGTGCAGGAACATGACGTTGTGAAACACACAAACCAATAGAGACTAATAGAAAAGCATGATGAAGAAAATTGTCAAGCCCCACCATAGTGCTACGCACCTTCAACAGAAAAAGTTGGGGAGTACCTTATTCATCCTTTTCATCCCCTGTCCCTTATATTCTTACTTATGCTTTATGACATTGAGGACAATATCAGTTTTAAGTTTGGGGTGGGAAAAACTTTAAGTTTTTACTTTTCATGTGTTTTTGAATTTTTGTGTGTTTGTTCTTCATTATTTCTATATATATATATATATTACTAGACTGATTAAGACTTAACCTTGCTAAATTTGATATTATATGTGTACTAGAATTAAGTTGGACA